>PVJD01009042.1:0-66646 GCA_004026545.1 Mormoops blainvillei
CCAGAAAAACATCCTAGGAAACTTTCAGTATAATAGGAACGAAAGAAGTAAGAAGAATGGGGGCTCCCATATTGGTTTTGGTTTTGCTGTTGTTTTGAAGTTTTTATGATGGAAAGTTCCCATCTGATGACTTCTCATTCCCTGTGGTGTTCTACTGTAGCACAGATGCTCAACGAATGAGGAGTGTGGAGAAGTTGTAGGAAAATGAAATAGTCCTCAGTATTTAGAAGAATTGGCTAAGAAAGCAATCGTGTGAGCTCCACTAAGACAGGGAACTTTGTTTCCTTCGCTGTTGTGTCCCGAGTTCTTAGAGGAGTGCCTAGTAAACACTGAAGGAATGAGCAGATTCTTGTCAGGCAGTGTTGGAGATTAGCCTTAGTAGTAGAACATAAATTTATGGTGGCGCAAATATACCTGTGTGATTTTATCCAGCAGGAGTAAGCCCCTCATTAGAAGGCAGGTCTAAAAGAGGCAGAGTTGATTTTTTTTCCAGGCAGGAGAGATGAAAGCCGAATGGGGTAAACTGTATAGTATAGAACTATTAGGTTTGGGGTTAAGTTATGGACCATAAAGTTTTCCTTGGAGAAGGAGGAAATGAAGATAAAAGATTGTCAGATGAACAAGGAGAAAGTATAAAGTGCCTTATAGTTCCTAAATAGATTGAAGAATTGGCACTCTGAGGGCATAAGCTGAAAAGATAAAGTTTTGATGTCAGACTATATTTTCAGAAGGCAGAACAGTTCCTGGTGGTAAGTTCTAGCATATGTCCATAAGTGAACTGGAATAGAGGTATAGGGTCTCCACAGAATTGGCATTTTCTGAAACCCTAAGCTTCAGCTAGTGGCATGACTGTGGACAAGTCAGAAATGGGACCATGAGAAAGGGAGCTATAGTGGACATCTGTTTTATCTTGTTTTGTTTTGACACTCAGCATTCACTCAGCTTCTGGAAATATTTCCTCTGTTGTCCTCTGGGGAACTAAGCCCATTCTCAGTACCAGTCCATGTGCAAATGGAGCTGCCTTTCCCTCATAACACTCTTCCTTTAAGGGATGGGTGTATAACTCAGACTTGGCTAAAAGATTGTTGCATGTTTTTGGCAACAGTGATTGGTCAAAAATGAGCAGGTGACTGAACTGAAGACAATTAGGAACAACAGGACTTTTGAAGGGACTAGGGGGAGAGACAATCCATTTTTACCTGCACCTAAAGTTTGGAGGATATGGCCAGATATAAAATCTCACAATGAAGCCAGTCCAGAATATAGAGTTAAAAAAAAATGGGTAGAAATTAAATCTCGATAGCATCAACTGAGCCCCAGTATGAAAACTGACAGAGGCCAGCCTTACTCTCAGACTTGTTATGAAAATGAGTCAACAGATTTTTTTGTTTTGTTTTCAAAAGCAGTGGCTCTTGAGTCCATCATGATTGTAACTCTGATGTTCAATGCCCAAGGCCATGTGGCCTATGAAAAGGCCAGTGGCTATACTGCATCTATGCCAACTGTCTGCAATGCAATGTACTGCTAAAGCTCTTAAGATAATAATGCTTGATGATTAATCATCTCATTCCTTAAAAAATTGTGCTGTCTACTAGAGAACTTTCACACAGAACTCATCCACTTAAGAACCTTTTCACATCCCTATTCTCAAGTGATTGGAGCCACTGCTACCTTTAGGCAACTATCCTTATTTCAACACAGGAAGTGCATGAACCCCATCTCTACCCTTTGAACACTAGCTAAATGTTCATCTCACATGAGAGTCTGAGCAGGGCTGTACAACATGTGCCTCACAACTTCTGTTTGGGTGAGGAAACATGAAAGGCATTAATAACCCCAGACACCAGAAGGCCCAGAACTTCCTATAAGACAAAAGGAAAAGTTAATTTTTATGCCTTCTGAATCCCCCCTGGCAGGGAGTAGAAACATCAATCAATAGCTTGGCAAAATATCCTACCTCAAATGAAGATGGCCTAAAGCTGGGCAAAAATTCGGCACAGGAAAATTATACACTCTTGTCATTGTCATCCTAACCCCCTTCCCACAGTGAAGCATGGCTAAACTTGCATAATAATCAGTTTCTTTTATGCACCCCGCTCCCAGATTCCCTTCATGGAAAGAACAGACCCTGGGTCTCCAGGGAGAGAGAAAAGGGCAGCCTCCGCGAGTCTCTGAACCACCACTTGACCTCCTTAATGAAGACCAATCATGTCTTCATGCCCCAAGAAAACAGCCTAATGTACACTCTGATTCAGCACCAGTGGAGGTTCTTTAAGAAAGGATTCAAAACAGGAGCACCTTATCATAGCCTGGGCTCTTTCCTTGACACAGAAGAATGGATCACAGTTTTCAGTGTTAATCCCTCTGAGAGCTGCCTGAAGGAATCTGATTTTATTAGGCAGCACCTGAAACCAGAGAAATTCAAAATACCTAAAGCTGGGATCTTGGGTCCCCATGCCCAATCAAGGTGAATGTCAATTCATGCACTTTGTTTGCTCTGATATTAGATCAGAGTGTAAGCATGAGGTTGTAAAAATTCTGGTAACACATTCCGATTGCATGTTAGTGATAATTCTTCAGATGCCACACTCTATCATGTAAATGATATGCACATGCCCCCAAAATTGCCTAACACTGTGATCCCGGGACGTGGGCATAAAGTACAAGAAATGTTTTTCTAGAGAAACTGATCTTCATCTCTCCAATCATTTTTCAGCTAACATACTTTCCCACTTTCTATGACAGTCCTACTTTCCCATAGGAACAGGAGTCTGGGAAAACAAAAACCAGTCCTAGAAGCAGAACAAGAGTTTGGAATCACTCCTGGACGGTGCTGCCACCTCATTTGGACAGGTTACTTCCGAGATATTCTGAGTGTGCCAATTCTGCCCCATCGCCTCATCCAGTGTTTCTCTGCACAGAAGCAACGGGCACCAGGTACGACTTGTTATATGACCCTGTTACTCAGGTCCGTTAAGTCACCACACCTTCCTTGATTAGAAGTCCTTAGGCCGTGGGTACATGGAAAACCACCCGCAATGTGAATTACATGCTCTGAGTTCCCTAGTACAGCACTGACTTTTCCAGCAATTGGGTGATCCATTCTCTCAGATGGCTAAACTGTGAGAAAAAATATGAAATGATGGATTGCCACACTAAATATATTAATAAGAAGAAATTAAACCTTGAAACCTGTATGGTTTGCTTCCTCTAGAAGCCAGGATCTCTCTGCAGGAGTTGAAGGTTGCTTCTTTAGGCCCATGGTCTGGGAGCTAGTGCAGAGTGAAAAGACTGTAGTGGAACCAAAATGAGCTTTATGGCACCTAATTTTTCCTCTTCCCTGAGTCTAAATTCTATGATCGATGAATCAGGTGGTTCTAAGGGCTTTTTTCACTTTGCCATTTATGGTGACCCCACAACAGCTTTACCTCCATGGCACTGTCCCCCTGCCACCTTTTGCTCCTTCTTTGGATACACCAAGCTATTTGATGTTTTTCTTACCAGCCACCACCACACTTAGCAATTAAACAGGTTGACCTTTAATGACATTCATATAGTCGAGGATGAAGGTCCACTTGATAGCTTTGGCAGCTTGCGTTTCATTGAACTTGGTGTGGTGTCCAGGAACAAATCTTTGTGTTAGAAGAGTTCTAAGAAGATTGCAATAACACCCGCACCTCTTGATATTCACACCCTGTGTAATTACCCTTTCCCTTAAGTGCAGGCTCACTTAGTGGCTTGCTTCTGGCTCATATAATAAGTGAAAGGTGATGGGATGTCATTTCAATTATTAGTTCATAAAAGATTGTAACTTCTGTCTTTATAGCACTCTGTCTCCTGGCTTTGAGGAAGCAAGCTACCATGCTGGAGAGGCCCACATGATAAGGAACTGCGGGTGGGTTCCCACCAACTACAGCCAACAGTAGACAGGAAATTGAGGACCTTAGTCCATCAGGACTTAAGGGACTGAATCCTGATGATAACTACATAAGTGAGCATGCAAGTATGTCCTTCTTTCGTTGAGCCTTCAGATGAAACTGGAGCCCAGTTTACACTATAATTTCAGCCTTTTGAGAGACTCTGAAGCAGAGAACCCAGGTAAGCCTGGTTTACATTCCTGAATTTTGGGGTATCTGTTATACGGCAAGAGATAACTAAAACAACCCTATATTACTAGAACCTTGGTGTAAGATATAGTATGGCTGGAAGGGTAGGCACCAAGTAGAAAGAAAACCTCCATGACAGCATCCCAGGAGATCCTGTCTCCATATTCAATGATTATGTCACATATTCTTACGTTGACATAGCGTCATTGTCCTCTATCAAGCCCTGGCTAGTGTCCAGGAAGTGTCTTGGAGCTAAGGTAGCGCTCGGTGGAACGAATGGCCAGCATAAGGTCAGGAGTTGTAATGATGAGGTCATTTTTATCCTTATTTTTTCCTTCTTTTCCATCCACTCCAATATTACATTTTTTCTTACTCTGTACCTCCCTTTCCCTCAAATTCTGGGTGGCTGCCTGGTGACCACTCCTACATGTGATGGCCAGATAATCTCTAGGTCTTGGAACAGTGCCGTCAAGCTAGGCACCTTTAAGAGATTTCCCTGAGGAGCAGGAGGAGCTTGTCCTATTCCTTCAGGTGCTCTCACAGGCACAAAGCCCTCATCATTCAGCTCAAAATGTTCTGTCCAGGCAGGTTGACACCCCACTTATAATAGATTCATCAGCCAGACCCACCCAGTTCCTAGACCCTACCCTGGCCAACCCAGTACCCACAGTAGCACGACCTATTCATATACACCCCCCTCAGTGACTCCCCACCTATGAAATATTCTGGAATCTGGAACTTTTTCTGAATAAAATTTAGTCACTGTTTACAGAAAAATATTTGTATCCCTGGCTCTTTTCAGAAATGCAAATTCTGTCCTCTCTCCTGCTCCAGTAAGGGTAGAGGGATGGGAAATGGTAAACTGTTACACATTTTCATTACAATAAATTAAGGGGTGAGGAACATGTCCTAGCACCCCATTCCTCTGCCCCAATCTAATCATGAGTTAGAGAAGAGCTCTTAGAAACAAGAGACATTTATTCTTCATCAAAAAATCCAAGAGGAATATTTCTTCCTAGCACTAACCTCAGTTCTTAAACACCCACTTATCCCATTCCCGATTCCAAAACTTTCTGTAGGGAGAATTCTGGCTGTATTATGCCAGAGTAACTCATCCCACCCTACACCTGTATATAGTTCAGGATGTGAGGGGAGCAGATGAAAAGATAGTTTGGGCCAAATTCTGGACTTTAGAATATTTATCATTTTGAAAAGGCCTGAATGTTTTAGAGGAAACTTTTTGTACTCTTTATGAGAAAGAAGTGTTTTAACTACAGGATGTTTGAGCAGGGCAAATAAAGGACCCCAGGATAAAACTGAAAAGGCCACTGTTAGGCTCCCTACAAGGGACTGGTCATATTTTAGAAACAGAGAGAGGAAATCAGGAAGAGTTGAAATGACTCCTTCCTTTCCCTAAGCACAAGTCCAGGGATATGGAATGCCCACGACCCAGGGCAGTACACAGAGAACACCACGCTCCATTGAAAGAAACATTTATTGAGCAGGATCACTGTCCTTCATTATTCTAAAGAAAGATTGTTCTCATCAGAGGCTATGTTACTGTGAAAATGGTGAAAGCTTTCTCAACAAGGACCAAGTGATTTCTTTGGCAAAATTGTTTTCTCCTTTGTAGTGCTGAAGAAGTGTTTTACGTTTGGAAAGAAGAGTCAAATCTGTGAACACAGTGTCTTCATAAGGGGTGAGGGGGGCTGGAGGGACCTTGCATAATTGATGGCTGCTGATGGGTCTCGGATGGAGTACAGACTACCCAGAGTGTGGGGAAGGGCTTTGCCTCTGGCAAAATAGCTGGTCCTTAAAAGCTACAACTTTCTGGGGATGTCTGATCCTGACTCTGTTCTTTATAGTACTTCTAAGAAAACTCTGGTCGGCAGTGACAGCTTCTTGACTGCAGCACCCAGTGTTTGCACAATCTTTGTGGTGTGACGCAGAGGGAGTCCCGTAGTTGGAGGGATGTCCCTTGTCAGGCTCTTCCTAAGCCTGCAGGTCCTACTTCTGTTGACTTAACTGCAAGGCCTCAAGCTCATGACTACATGCCAGTTTCTTCTCTAAGATCTGCCCAATGGTTGTCATGAGCTCCTGAGCTTCTGGAAGCCCACAACTCAAAAAGGTAGCTGCGCTTTCAGATGCGTCACATTTCTCTGCGAAGGTTGACATGAACTTGGTGTTTTGCTGGGGAGTCTCCAGACCTTTAATTTTTCTTTTGGAATTGATCCACTGAAAAAATTGCCTCATCTTTTTTCTGAAATAATTATCAGGAGGAGACTGTTCATTCTGTGACAGAGGTGTGGCAGTGCCCTCTAATTCTCTGTTCTCAATAGGGTGGCTCTTCTTTCCAGCTTTAGATGTCCTTACACTTGAATCCTCACTTCCACATTCTCCTGTTTTGGAGCCCAGAGTTCTCAATTCTTTTTCAGCTTGTGGGAAATGGTTAACCTGGCACTCCCATAAAACATGCTTAGAGACCCGGGACTGCTGCCTCAGTTTGGTGCTGATCCCACTGTCCTCAAAGTGAACATGAGGCCCCTGGGAAGCTCCCATGTCCCCACAGGTGCTCTCGGATGGAGTCATTGAGGACATGAAAGGCAAGTTATCTGAAATAAACTTACCAAGGAAGTGTTTTTTCAGGTTTGATATTTTAGAATCTTGGGAATCTGATATTTTTGATGAGGGACATTCAGTGGTCAGGGTAGATTCTTCTTTACTTGTATTGACATTTATTATTTGGGAGCCTCCCAACTCCTGGGTTGTCAAGATGTCACAAGATGGTGATTTAAGAGCATGCAGCTCCTTGGCCTTAAATATCTCCCTGAACATGCTGGAAGTGGAAAAATGTTCAAATTTTTTCTCCACTGTCTTTTGGCTCTGAATCATTTCTGCTCTATCACTGGAATTCACATTCTCACACTTTGGTTCACATCCAGCCCCAGCTTGCTTCCTGGACACCTCTGGGCTGCATCTGCTATCCAGGAAAGTCTCGCTCTGTCTCCCTTTGTCTATGGTGCTGTGTGTCAGGAGCTGAAAAGTCTCCCTGCCATGTACAACTGTCTGGACCTTCTCGGCATGATTATGTTCCACATCAGTGTGTAGTGTTTTCAAGACTTCTTGTCCTTCATTATGTACATATAAGGAATCCAAGGGAAGACAATCCAGGATGGGGACTGAACTTACTGTTCTTGGCTTGTTTCCTTGAAAACTTTTGGAGCTTCCCTCAAGGGGCTTGGAAACATCAGCTTTGGCAACTACCCTAGAAATATGAGTGCCTAAGGAGGGAAATTGGGGAGGAGGCCATGTTTTGGCTTCTCTCAGTGTATATAATTTAATGGATTCAACAACCTTTAGTGGGAGGCCCCACCTTTGACTCATACGAAACCTTATAATATGGGCTTCTAGCACTTGTCGAGTGCTAGAATCAAGAAAAGAAAGCTCCAGAGTGGTAACCTTGCAGTAGACTCTACCAGTCATTGTGGTTTTTGAATTTGTGTTTTCCACATTGGTCTGGGAACTCTCAAAAGAAGGTGATGTATTATCCTCAGCCAGCCATGAACGACACACATCTATAGGGATCCTACCCTCAGTGATCTGCCAAGACTTCTTGCTCAAATGTAGTCTAAGAATGATTTTCATTTGACTCTGGTCTATGTCTTTCCTCGAGACGTTTACTAATTCATTACGCAAGTGACTTGTTGAGTGACACACACAGTTACTTTTTGTCTCTGAGACAGCCCTCAGACTCTTCACTAGGTAGTATTCTGAGACCATTTGTGGGTTGTCTTCTGGGCTCTTCTCTAGGATATACCCAAGGTTCCGCTTCACATCCTTTCTCAGCTGAAACTTCTGTGGATCTCCCTTACAGAAACTTCCTGGGAAACTCAATTCACCCTCACCTAGAGACTTACTACTCTGTCCCTGAAGCTCAGAGAGCTGTAAGTGAGCATGACTGCCTTTCTGCTGAGAGGTTTCTGTTAATTTACACTGATGTGCCATCAGTGGTAGAGACTCAACATTCCTACAGGCTTGGGGGCACCAGGGTGGAATTAGCCTCCTTGGAACATAAAGCTGCAGTTTCTCCTGAGGTTCACTGGTTACGTGGAAATGGCTAGGAAGGACAGAGGCTGGTGCATAGGCATGGGATGACTGGCTGACCAGTGGAAGGTTGGGAGGTTGAGGACAAGTGGCATCCTGTGATTTTTGGAGAACAGGGACTAAACCCCGCAAACTTTCCTGTTGCTTATGCAACATGTGGCATTCCAGGTGTTGACTTTCATTCAAGATATTAGAGTCTGACTCATTCTGGGGTCCATGGAAAGACTCTCCACTGTCCCTAATATGGGATGATGAAGAAGAAGATGGTTGGATTGGGAGTCGGGATTGAAAGTGGAGCTGATGCAGACCCTGAGTGAAAGATGGTGAGTGGGCCTTGATTTGAGCCAAATGTTGAGGGTCTACATTGAGTAGGGGAAGAAGATGGAAATGAGGAAGTTGTGGAGATTCTTGGTGCTGCATTTTGACTGGAGAAGCATTACAGATTCCATTGGATAAGACAAAGCGAGTCTCTAGTGGGGAGCTACTTCTAGAAACCAGGAGGGTAGCCACCAGGGACTCACTGTGCAAAGAGGGCAGACCCCAGAAGAGCTGGCTATATCTCTGCTGCAAGTTTTTCCCCAAAGCCTTGACATAAAAGAGCCGCTGGCTATGGCGCAGCTGCTCTGGTTTGTCTTCGATGTCCCAGCCAGTTTGGCGGACTGTGGTGTCCTGTATATCAAATGGTTGCAATGAATTCCTTGAAGATGTCTGTTGGTATTCTGACCACATTTGTTTTGAAAATGGCCCCTCATCCTTTTCTTTCTTCTCTAAAATCTTTCTCTTTTTTAGTTGTCTTTCCAGGAGTGCCTGGATGTTAAGGCCAAGAAAAGAATGGCTACTGGCCTCCATGTGCTTTGAAAAAGAGTGTTCCCAGAGACAGGTGTCTGGTAGATAGAGGAAAACATGCTCTTGTCGAAACTGAGAGTGTGATAATGTGGGAAGAAACATGTTCTTGGCAAAAGCCTGCCAACAGGAAATGTTTGATAGTGACAGGTTTGAATGGTCAGTGTCTCTGAATGTTGGGACGTGAGTGGACAATGACCCAGGGCTATCTGGAGACAAGTCCTCTGCAACAGGCTTCAATAAGGTGAAAGTTGATTTCGACTGAGTCACAGTGGAAGAGCCGTCTGGTGGTGTTGAAACAGACAACACTGGTGGGACGTGTTGACAACCAAATGAATCAGCAGTCTTTGTTGTCTCTGACAAACCTGGTAAGGAGTTGATAACTTGGGTAAGGTTGGGATCACTAGAGAAGATGGTATTCAGAGACAAAGTGGATTCTTGTTAGAGAACAGGTTCTGTTCTCTGGGTGTCACATGGTGAGAGAAGGGTGTAGGCAAAAATTGAGGTGGGGAATGGTCTGCTGGGAATTTGGATTCCAAGGTAGGAAAACGTTCTGGTGGCAGAGAGTAACCCAGCAGTGAATGTATAACAAAGTCAACTAAGGGGGTCACTGGATTAGGCAAGAAAATCGGGAGTGGTAGTGGGAAAGGCTCAGGCAGGGGTATGGAGATTGGGTCTCTTGGCGGGACTACTGAGAAGGCAGGAGACAGAGAGGATGATGACTTAGTACCAGGAGTTGTGGAAGCCATAATGGTAGCATCTTCCAGGGCCTCTGGGAACAGCAGCTGATTGACCTCAGCAGTCGCGTTATTACACACCTCACAGGAGGGGTCTGGACATAACAGTTGACGAAAGCGGATGGGATCATGATGTTGCCCTAGGGGGCTGCAGGAGACAAGGGTTATAAAGCTATTGCCAAAACAAGAACAAACATAAGGGATCTTGGCAGGTCGGGCACAGGTAGGGCCTCCCACTGTATACTGTCCTTTCAATTTTCCTACTTCCTTGATCTCACAATATAACTTTTACTTCTCTCCTAAAGACTTTCACATCCTGACAATGAGCATTTTTCCCTCTCATGTCAATCCCAGGCTTCACTGAAACCCGGTAAATCCAGACTCTGCTTTGAAAAAGGGCAATTACAGAAAAAAGGTGGTAAAGCTTAGTCACCTTTGCAGAAGAGAAAGCACCTTCCTTGCCTCCTCTTCTTCACTCTGGCAAGGCTTCCAACCTGAGGAACCAGGGGGAGTAATGAAGATAGAAGCAAATACATCTTATAGGAGGCTATTTAGAATGTTCTTGAGAGGTACCTTTGGTAGATTGGATTTGAGAGCCCAAAAATTAGAATACAAGGCCATATGTTCAGTGATAATAACAAAGCTCAGATGTACATTGTTGTATCATTCACAAAGGGTTTTCACATATATCATCATATTTGAGATTCAAAATCTTTTGAGGAACATTGGTCAATGGTTTTCTCAAAATGAAACCTGAGTTCCAGAAAATCAGAGTCCTTTTTACAGTCAGTAGACAGCAGTTTTGACTCTCAGCATCTCACTCGGCCACTTTTGGGTAACACCCATCGCCCAGGTCCATCACTATTTCTTGTCCAGGGATTGCAGAGCAGGGAATTTGAGAAGGGGCTCAGGTTTTGAGTGCCTTCTCATGAGCCTCTCCTCTGAGGGCTCTGTTTTTTGAGAGGGACTATATCTAGTAACTGACATCCTCAGAGACCATGGACTTGGGACTTCATGGAAAGGAGAGAAAGGGTCACCTGTGCAGGGCTCAGGTAAAATAGGCAGAATCTTACCTTTCAGTGCCCCACATGTTTTTCGCTTCTTGGCTTTGCCCTGATGCTGATAACAGAAAGAAAAGAATGAGGGACTAAGACTCATTTCTTTCACTCCTCTCCATAGGAAACTGAGACACTTAAGATTCAAGAACAGTATGATTATTTTAATTAACAGAACTTGCATTTTTATCTTTTATTGTTTTTTAAGGGTGATAAAATATTGTCAATTTTTTCTTCTTTGAATAACTCAGAGAAGGAGTGTGTCTATGAGATTCATACTTGGGGTTCTCAGTCAGAAATCCTCTGCTTAAGGAGGGCATAGAACCTAAGGCCAACAGTTGCACATCCGCACCCTCAGCTAAGACCCTATAACCTGGGACAGAGCTCAGGCTCCAGCCTCTGTCTGCTCAGAGGCTCTCAGAGGCTCAGCACTGCTCTCCTGATCAGCCCAGCACAAAGGAAGTCTTGGTCCAGTGACACCTGACATGGAAATGTGACTCTTGATGAAGCGCAGAGATCCTAAACAATCTAAACACAATATAGAGCTACAGATATATTGTGTTTGGGATTTATCTGGAAACATTCTGCCACACCCAGATAAACTGTGAACCCCTAATCTTCCCTGAACCACTAGACATACTTGGTCTCTTCTCCTAGAAGAGTGATGGTCTCTATTTATTCTCTTCTCAGACTTTCCATTTTAGGTGGCCCTCTGGCCCAAACAAACTAATTTATAAATGTGGGAAGAAGAACAGAAAAATAATCATTCTTTGGGGGAAACTTCTGGTTCCAGCTCCTTTAGTTAAAGAGCTTAGCAGTCATTTATCCAGTTTATAGAAGCAAAAATCTGAAAAAGAGAAAAAGCAGTGACTTTTCTCAGAGCCATCAGAGAACTGAAGGGCAAACCACTACTCAAAACTTTCACAGAAGGTGAATACAGAGAATTATAGTCAAGATCACCTTAACTGGAGCAGAAAGCATCTGAGCCATAAACTGGTAAGAACACATAAAAGACATATTGACAAGTTGCTGAAGGAGGGCTAGCATGAGAATGAGAAACACATAGAGCCACTATCTTAGGGAGGCCCAACTATTTATGAATTTTACCTCCAAGAACTCCTTTAGGTTCTCACAGTGAAAATACATGAGAAAACTCTCATGTTTCTGGACAAGTCATGAACTGAGGTGAAAGACAACCATTTTGGAACATTTTGAGATATTCCCTGTTATCTATCACAGAACCTTCCTCAGTTGGGAAAAAGACCATCAGAGCCTTATCTTACATACGGGAAGGAAAATTACTCAAACACAGCCTTTCCTAACCTTCTTGTCTCATTGAAAGTGTGAAAAGTGGGGGTGGGGGGAAAGGTTAAGAATACTTGTAGACATCACAACCCAGGAACACAAACACAGTAAAGGACTGAGATTTAATCATATGTGCTCCCCCAGGACCTTACAACCACACCAGCAAAGCTCCAATATAGTAATAGGGGATCATCGCTGAAAAAGTTGCAAAACATAGGCTCTACTTAAGGAGGAGATTTAGGGAAACCTCAAGATGCCACAGGAGACAAAATCAAAAACTAAAATAAACTGAAGCCTCTCACATATACAGCTAAAGTAAATATTAAACACTCAACACCTAGACAGAAAACATAAAACTTCATGCTAATGGTCTATTAACTCTAGTTCCTAGTACCCAAAACATCATATCTGGCTTCCAACAAAAAAATTACGAGTCATGCTAAAAGCAAGAAAAAGCACTTTGAAGAGACAAAACAAGCATCAGGTGCCCATTTAGATGTGACACAGATTTGGGAATTACCATACATGGAATCCACACTAACTATTCTTAATCTGTTAAGGGTTCTAATGGAAAAAGTAGACAGTGCACAAGAAAGTGAGGAATATAAGCAGAGAGAGGAGGCTCTAAGAATCAGTAGGTACTACTCAAACCAAAACTGTTATAACAGGA
The DNA here is from genome assembly GCA_004026545.1 of Mormoops blainvillei. NCBI lineage: Eukaryota > Metazoa > Chordata > Mammalia > Chiroptera > Mormoopidae > Mormoops > Mormoops blainvillei. The sequence continues at coordinate 12,821 of PVJD01009042.1, forward strand.
ACAAAAAATGTGTTTCATTTGCTCATCTTTATATTGCACATGTGCAAAAAAAGAATAAGTGAGCTCAAATATATGTCAATTGAAAAAATGTGTAAACTAAAATGAAAAGAGAAAAAGAATTAAAAAAAATTTTAAACCCAGAATAACCAGAAACTCTAAAAGAACTTGAAAATGTGTAACATACAGGTAACTGGAATACCAGAAAGTGAAAAAAGAACACAATGGAGTAAATGTTTGAGATAATAATGGTTAAGAATTTTCCAAACTAATGACAGATTAACCATAGGTTGTGGAGGCTCAGAGGACATCAAATGGGATAAATACTGAAAAAAAAAAAAGAAGTCTATACCTGCACATATCATATTCAAACTATAGGAAACTGAAAGATGGAACTTTGAAAGAACCCAAAGAAAAATAAGCACAAATATAAGAATTGTGGGTTTCTCATCAACCACACAAGCAAGAAGGGAGTGGAGGAAAATATTTAGTGTTGAAAGGAGAAAAAAATACCAAACTAGAATTTTAGTTCTAGTTAAATTACCCTTCCAAAGTGAAGGAGGAAAATATCTATCTCAGGCAAACAAAAACTGAGAAAATGCAGCAGCAGCAGATTTGACCCGCAGTAAGTGTTAAAAGAAGATCTTCAGGAGAAGGATAATGAAAACTTAGATGTATATAGGAAAGAAAGAAAATAAATAACTGAAGATAAAATAAAACTTTTATTTTTATTATTCTCAATTCACCTAATAATAAAAAATACAATGCATTGGAGTATTATGCTATATGAATAAGTGATTTGAATAACAGCAATGTTGCAGAGAAAGGAGGGAGGAACTGAGAACTCTGTCATAAGGTACTTGCATTACCTGTGAAGTGGTATAGTATTATACCACTATACTATACTATATAAAAGGGGACTTAGCTTTTTTGTACATGTATATTAAAACCTTTAGGGCAACTATTAAAATATTTGTTAAAGAAGAAAAATCAGTGCTAGGACAGAAAATAGAATCATGAAATGCTTAAGACAAGAAAATATAGACAAAGAGGAAAAGAAAAGAGATACAATGAAAAGTAAAGTTATAGGTATGGTAGATATTAATGCATATATATGAAAGAAATCACTAAATGTGAATGTTCTAAATTCACCAATTAAAAGTTAGAGACTGTCCACAGATTTTTAAAAAATACAAGATTATATTTTGTCTACAAAATACCCGCTCTAAAGATAAAGATACACCTAGATTAAAAGTAAAGGGAAAGAGAAAAATGTACCGTGCTAACACTACCAAAAGAAAACAGGAGTAACTATATCATTTTCAGACAAAGCAGACTTCCAAACAAGGAAAACTATCAGGAATAAAGAGAGGCATTACATAACAACAAGGGGTCAGTTCCCCAAGATGTCACAAAAATCCTTAACACCTAACAACAAAGTGTCAAAATAGGTGAGGTAAAAACTCACAGAAGTGCAAGTAGAACAGTAGATGAATCTACTGTTATTATTGGAGACCTCATCACCCTCCATTAGAAAGGAACAGATCCGGCAGGCAGTAAATAGGAATACAGTTGACCTGAACGGCACCATCAGTCATCTTATCTAATTGATATTTACAAAAACTTGATCCAGAAACAGAATTCACATTCAGCTCAAGCACACATGAAACAATCACCAAGATATACCACATTCTGTGCCATAAAACATACTATAACAAATATTAAAGAATACATACAAAGTATGTTTTTAGACTTGTAATAGAATTAAAACTAGAAATCAATTATAGATAGCTGGAAATGAATCCCAAAATGTTTAGAAATTAAACAACACTCTACAAACACATGGGTCAAGTAAGAAGGCTCAAAAGAAAAAAGAACTTTAAACTAAGTGAAAATAAAAATGCAACAAAGCTTGTGAGATGTACCTGAAGCAGTATTTAAGAGAAAAATTGATAACTTTAAATGTATTTGGAAAGATTTAATGTTATAAATTTAACATTTACCTTATTGATGTCTCTCTGTTTCCAAAATACCGGGAAATATGGATTCCTTTTTAAGTAGGACAGTGACAGAAAGAGGAGCCCCAGTGCACACAGTAAGGCAAGGATGGGAATAACTAAGAAGTTGAGCTGACGTTCACCCATGAAGCAGTAAGACTCCTCAGACAAAGGTCTGCACCATTGAAAGTGCTTTGCTGCCTCAGGCAGCTGGACATTGAGAGTACATTCTAGACTCAAGTTCCAGGCTCACATCACAGAGCTTTAGCACAGACACCAGAGGTTCTTAAAAGTGGGGGAGGGGACAACTAAAGGAAGATGAACTCATAGCCCACCCCACCATTATCCAGCCCAGCAGATCTGTCCATCCCTACAGGGCCCTTTAGATCTCTCCAACCTACTTCCAACTCCACACATTCACCATACTGTATATTTACCTTAGTGAAGTTTTCTATTTATTCTACCTGTTAACCTGGATAGTATCCGAGACCTTCTATTGTTTGGTGGTCTCCCTTTGGACCCCACATGACCTTGGAAAGTCTGCTGTGTCCAGGAATTTACACTCCCAAGATCTACTCTGTCCTTATGTATAATGTGTTTTTATATAATGTGTTTTTACCTCTATAAAACCAGAAATATGTTCATTGGCAATCCTACCCCTGTATCTCCCTAAAGAACCCATGTACACCAAAAAGGATGAGAAGCCAGAGTAGCCTGCACCCACAAACAAAAACCATGAAAAAGAGAGACAGGACATGACAAACACATGGACCCATGGCAAGTAACTTTAAAATCCTTACTAATCCTTTTTATCCCAATATCTCCTTTAAGCTATTCAGCCCCTTCCAGCTATACATCCTCTCTCTCTGCTCTTTGTTTTTTCTTCTGTCTGCCAAACCCCCTATCTCCCTGCAACACTTTAATTTCTTCATTTTACAGGGCAGTTGTACTGGCCCACAACCTGCAGAACCAAACGAACCTTGAGTTAGGGAGTGGGCTTCTCTTTAGCAAAACTTTTAATAAGCACAACTCATTAGAAATACATTTTTGTGTTTCTTGAATCACATCTATGGTTCTTCCATGAAAAGTTGATGATTTTTTTTTCCCAATCTACTTTCTCGCTTTTTACCAAAATTCCTATTGGTATCTCTATACCTTTTAAAACAATAATGTATTTTTTGTTGGTGATGTTTCTCTATGTCATATAATAATTTTAACTCCTTCAGCTTCATTATTTAGATATAAATTGCTGAAATGAAGCCTACTGTGTCAATTCCTTACTTTGCCGGCCTGCATTCCCTCTCTGAGTCTGATGAGTCAGTCTTGGCCCCAGACACCCAATCCTTTTCCTCCCACATGAGTAAGTTTTACCAGTAATGACAGCTCCATTCTTTGTGTATCTCCCCCTGCATCCATGTCTTCACCATTGTCTCCCCTGCAAAAGCAGGGTACATTTCAAGCATCCTCCCTTTCCCACATCCTCCCTCGAATGATGCAAGTGTCTCCATTCAGAAAAATCCCTCCGTGTGGATTTCGCACCTCTAGTATTTTTTTTAACACCAAGTCTGGTCCTGTTTGAAGGTTCTTAGGACTCACAAATACAAAAACGTCCTTTAAGGGTGTCCAACCTTTGGTTGTCTCTCTGCCACACTGTAAGAAGAAGAGTTGTCTTGGGCCACACATTAAATGCATTGTGATATGTAATCACAAAAAATTCTCATAATGTCTTAAGTAAATTTATGATTTTGTGTTGGGCCACATTCACAGCCATCCTGGGCTGCATGTGGCCTGTGGTCCGCAGGTTGGACGCCCCTAATTAAGCTCCACCAAAAAAATTTCCAGGTGAGAAGTCATTATAAAAATAGCACATACAATATGTTCTTCAAAAATGGCCTTGTCATTAAAAAGGAAAGGCTAAGAAACTTCTCCAGATTAAAGGAGACTAAAGACACATGACAACTAAAATCGATGTGTGATTCTAGAATGAATCCTGTAATGGTTTTTTTGAAAAACAAAAAAGCACACAAAGGACTTTACTCAATAAATTGACAAAAATAGAATAAGAATGGGAAGTTAGTTAAAAGTTTCATGCCAAATGTTAAATCTGCTGAAGGGAGTAGCTACTGTATATAAGAAACTCTGCTTTTTCTGATAAAATATACAATGAAATATTCAAGGAGAAAGTACGTTCTGCATGGAACATTCTCAAACATTCAGGTATGTATGCATAGTTTTCATTAATGTATGTATGAGTGTGTTCATATAGAGAGAAATGGGAGGGAGAGAAGGGGGCAGAAACAGAGGAGAGATAGTAAATAGGTCAAAGTGTTTGTAGGTAAATCTAGACAAAGGGTTTATGGTTACCCCATCCATGCAACTTTTCCACACATTTACTTACAAATACATTTTTTAAAATGGACCATGGACTGTTGTCTTGAATTTTACCTGAAGTTCGAGATTTCTGCCTTTGATTCCCAAAGCCAAAAACCACAGCCATACCCAGACCCCAGAAGTGTGCAGTGCCCACTTCACAACAGTTGTCTCAGGTTCTGTCCCAGGCAAGAAATTGAGAATCCTCTGCACATCTGAAGCATGCTAACATTTTAACAATATTTTATGAAATAGTGAAGAGCACCCCATGCCCTCCCGAAAAAATGATTGAAAAAATGATCACAACATAAACCATAAAAAATTCAAGATGTTTATTGCATGGAACCCCTAATTTCTTCCTTTTTCTTTCCTCTTTTTTTAAGGTTTATTTTACTTTCATTTGAGACAGAGGGAGAAAAAGAAACATGGAGGCAAGAGAAACACTGCACACCCATCAGCTGCCTCCTGTGATTGGAAATTGGACTGGCGACCTTTCAGTTACAGGACGGCACTCCAACCAATTCAGCCACACTGGCCAGGGCCCTAGTTTCTTTGTTATCTGGTGCCACCAGGTCATTTGTCTTCTGGGTGTTTCTGGAGTGAATGGGTTTGCCGGCACTTCCTCTGCTCTGCTACTCACTTACCTCTCTCCTCACCTGGATTTCCATCTTCCAGAAATGAGTTGACATCTTTTGTCCTAGCCTCTGCCCTTCTTGTCATTCTCAAGAATGTGTCCATTTTAAACCCTTTACTTGCTTTAACAGCTCTATTGAAATTATAGTTCACATACCATACAATTCGCCGGTTTTTAGTATATTCAAACAGGTGCATCACACAATTTTAAAATATTTTCATGACTTCAAAAAGAAACCTTATAGTCTTTAGTTATCATCCCCCTCCTCCCCTTCCCCCTGGCCCTAAGAAACCACTAATCTACTATGTCCATGTAGATTTCCTTATCTGGATATTTTTCATATATGGTCATTTGTGATTGACTTCATTTGCTTAGCATAGTGTTTTCAGGGTTCATTCATGTTGTAGCATGTATCACTACTTTTTATTGACAAAAATATTACATTGTATGAATATACCATGTTTTATTTATGTATTCATCAGTTGCTGGACATTTGGGTTGTTTCCACCTTTTGACTATTATAAATGATACTACTGTGAACATTTGTTTATAAGTTTTTGTGTGGGCATGTTTTCATTTTTCTTGAGTATGTGTATGCATAGAAGTGGAATTGCTAGATTATGTCTTAACTCTATATTTAACACCTTGAAGAAGTGCCAGACTGTTTTCCATAGTGGCTACACCATTTTTTATTCTCAACCACAAGGTACGAAGATTCCACTTCTACACATTCTCACCAACAATTAACATTTGACTTTTTGATACTAGCCATATTTTTGTGTGCAGTACTATCTCACAGTTGTTTTGATTTGCATTTCTCTGATGGCTAACAATGTGGAGCATCTCAACTTTTACCTTTAATGGAATGGGGAAATGAGAGCATATAAACATTAACATTTGTTCTACTGTTTAACTCAAAACACAATACTTTATTTTATTTTAATTATATTTTATTGTTTATGCTATTATGGTTTTTCCCCTTTGCACACCTCTACCCACCCACCCCCCTCCAGGCAATCCCCACACTATTGCCAGTGTCCATGGTCATGCTTATATGTTCTTTGGCTAATCCTTTCATCTTCATTTATTCCCTTTCTCCTCCCCTCCGACAGCAGTCAGATACATGGAACAGACTGACAGTTAGCTTATTTTAAATGTTGACAGGAAAAAAATTCTTCTAAATATTTGAAAATATGCATAGTGATGCCAAGTCTTTATCAATAGTCTCGTTACTTACTGTTTTTTTAATCATTTCCTTCTTTTAACAATTATATTAAAATATATTTCATGTCATACAAGTCACCCATTTACAGTGTATAATTTTATGATTTTAGTATATTCACAGATATGTGCATCGCCACAATTTTAAAACAATCCATGACTTCACAATGAAACCTAATTTTTAGCTATCATCCCTCTCCTCCCCTTCTACCCCTGGACCTAAGCAACCACTAATCCACTTTCTGTTTCTCTAGTTTTCTCTGCTTCGGACATTTCATATCAATGGATCACATGTGATCATTGTAACTGGCTTTATTTGCTAAGCATAATGTTTTCAAGGTTCATCCATGTTGCAGCATTTATTAATTCTTGGTATTGCTGAAACATTACATTTTATGGATATGCCATATTTGATTTATCCATTCATCAGTTGATGGACATTTATACCTTTTATTATTATGAAAACTACTGCTATGAACATTTGTTTACAAGATTTGGTGTGGATATGTGTTTTCATTTGTTAGGAGTGTATATTTATAGGTGACATTGTTGAGTCATAAGGTAACTCTTTGTTTAACATTTTGAGGGTGTACCAGATTATTTTCCAAAGTGGCTGCATGATTTTTCATTCTCACCAACAATGTGTGAGGGTCTACATTCACATCATTCTCATTATCTTTGATTCTAGCCATTTTTCTTTTTGGTGTGTGTGTGTGTTGCTATCTCATAGTGTTTTTGATCTGCATTTTCCTGAAGGCTAATAATGTTAAGCACCTTTTCATCTAATCTGTTACTTTTCTTGCTCAGCTTTTTAAATTTTGTTTTACTGATTATGCTATACAGTTCTCCCAATGTTCTCCCTTTGCCCTCCTTCACTCAGCACTCCCACTCCCCAGGGACTCATCCCACCATTGTTCATGTCCACGGGTCATGTGAATAAGTTCTTAGGCTACTCAATTTCCTATACTGTAATTTAAATCCCCATGGCTATTCTGTAACTACCTATTTGTGCTTTGTAATCCCCTCCTCTATTCACCCATCCCCCTACATTCCCCTCCCATCTGACAACCACTGAAATGCTCTCCATATAGATGATTCTGTCTCTGTTCTTCCTGTTGGCTTAATTTTTTTTTAAATCAGTGATTTGGAACATAAGAAAGCAAAAAACAATCAATCAGAAAAATAAGAAAAAAGAATTTAAAAAAATGACAGTGTAAGCAGCCTCTGGGAAAACTTCAAGCATTCCAATTTTCATCATAGGGGTGTCAGAAGAAGAAGAGAAAAAGAAATTGGAAATAATGAAAGAAAACTTCTAATTTGGTGAAGGAAATGGACATGCAAATCCAGAAAGCACAGAGTCCCAAACAAGATGGATGCAAAGAGGACCACACTAAGACACGTCATAATTAAAATGCGAAAGTTTCAAGATAAGGAAAGAATCCTGAAAGCAGTAAGAGAAAAGTAGTTAGTTACCTACAGGGGAGTTTCATAAGACTGTCAGCTGGCTTCTCAAAAAACACTTTGCAGGCTAGAAGGGATTGGCAAGAAATATTCAAAGTCATAAAAAGCAGGGATTTACAGCCAAGATTGCTCTACCCAGCAAAGCTTCATTTGGAATCAAAGGGCAGATAAAGAGCTTCCTAGACAAGAAGAAACTAAAGGCATTCATCACCACTGAACCATTATTATATGAAATGTTAAAGGGACTTATTTAAGAAAAAGAAGATCAAAACTATGAACAATAAAATGGCTATAAATACAAATCTATCAACAATCTTTTATTTTAATAGCATTGTGGGAAGAAAAGAGATAGGCAAATATTTCTGATCTATTTTGTTTTAATCATTTTCATGTGTGACAGGAAAATAATTTTTCTAAATATTTTAAAACATATATATAGTGACACTAATTCCATAGTTTTAATTCTCTACAGTTAGCATGTTTGAATAGTTACTGTGTGGTTAGGAACAGCAATATTGGGTACTGGATTTGGTCTGTAAGATTACTTCTTGCATGGAGTTACAAGAATTCACTCAAATGACTCCTCAGGATTGGCTAAAAGACAGAGAAGAACTGATTGCCAAAGACTTTAAAACTCAATGCTTTTTCATCACCAATACTGTTTACATCTGTGGTGCATAAGTGTGTTCCACACGTGATAAATACCAAAGAAATGTGAGAGCTTTGACCTGGGCACATAGCATGAGTCTGAAAGATGGATGGCAGTATGTTTTGATGGACTTTTTCACTTTATTGTATTGTAAAAATGGGATGTATTACACATGCCAAACAACTGTGAAAGTTGGAAGAGATACATGGAACATATATTGTTCTATCTGCTATTGTGCATGTTTAAGCATTTCTTTGCAAAAAAGCCTTAAAAAAAAGATGTTAGGTAACTCATAAGGAGATGGAGGGAGTAAAAGGATACCTGGCAAGGGTGCATCAGCCCATTAAGACTAGAGTTTAGCTATCTCTAAATATGGAGATTTCAGGAAGTTATTTTTTTGAAGGTGGGAAGGAAACCTCTTTTCATGTAGCAGGACAGAAAATGGAAAGATGCAAAAGTATTTTTTCAAGTGTTTTGTTGTTAAGTTTCCTTCCCAGGGCTTCTAGCTCCTCTGCAAACAGGGGTCCAACACATCGCCTGAGAAAGTGGAGATGGATTCAGTTTGAGGAAAATGAGATTTGAAATAGATTTGAGTAGCTTTGGAGAGAGAACAGATGAAGGAAATAGGGACCTAAGCTTCATTTGTTTGTTCACGTTATTACGAATGGGATAATTTTTGTGGAATGAATTAATGATTTCCAGGTAGTTCTGGGGAACCAGTAGAATCACTTGGCAGACTTCATCCAATAATTATCAGTTACTTATAGACTTCTGGGAAAATATGGAGTTGAAATTTTGCCAAAGAGGAAGTACTAAAGGGAGACTAGAAGGGGCCCATTTGTAGTGGAGCTTTTTAAAAGTTGGCTACCTGATAGCCAACTATGTAGACTTACCAAGTCTACATGGTAAGAAAGGGAAACAAGAGCTTAATGAATTGACAAAAAGTAAGTGGGAAAAATGAATGACCTGGAATAGAAAAAATTAACAAGGGGCATATATTCTGGAAAGACGGGGGATGAGGTCAAAGGTCAGACTATTATTCCAGATGGCAGGGGTGTTCCTGGCAATAAGCTCTACAGTGGGGCAGTCACTGCACTGGTAACTACACTGTAGTAGAAGGACCTGAGAAGAGTTGATGTAGGAACTGGGAGGCTGAGTTATTGGCTGCTCGATCCATGTGGGTGTTATAGCCCTCCACTGCCTGCTCACCTCTTCAAGTCCTCTTCCTTGGGTTCCATTTCACCTTTTCTCCCTTCCCAGGACTTTCACAAAATCTGCTTTTTTTTTTTTTTTGTTATCCCAAGCTTCCAACAGCGCAAGGTCAATGGCATAACTCTGGACAAAAGATACACGTGTGGCAGTGAATGAGGATTGTGGTGAACATCTGGGTTTTTTTGTTTTGGGGGATTTTTGTTGCCGTTTTTTCTTGACATTCAGGAATGACAATGCTTACTGGAAAACCTCCTCAAGTGTTCTCTAGGACAGTTGTCCCATTTTTGTGTCCCAGTCTGTACAAGTGGAGTTGTCTTCTCTCAAGACATTTATGGCAAGAGGGGTACATGGGCAGGTTTGGCCAAAAAAAGCATTCCATGGAGGTCAGATGTGAGCCACCCAATATCTTTAATCCTGGTGCACAGTCTAAAACTCACCTCTGGTTCATGACCTCTAGGTGTCCTGGGGGAGATGGCTCCACCAAAACCATCAATATCAAAGGTGACATCTCCATACTGATAAATGACCTGTACGCACTAAAGGCAAGACTTTGTATATTTCTATCAGCATGGATGGAAGCAACTTCCCCAAAGACAAGGATGGCATGGCTGATGACATTCCTGCAAATACTGTTTTAGTTCTGAAGGAACAGCCCCCTGCCTTTTTGGTGTAAGGCAAAAGCATGCTATGCAGTGCTCTGATCAGCCTCAAGCAGATGGAGCTCGAATCAGATGGAGGAATCTAGAAGCAAGACAGTCACAGTGTAGGGATGGTGAGACATAAACCTTTGTTCCGCCAGCAAGGTTATTCTTTCTCTTCTTCATTTGTTCTTATTTTCTTGCTTAATCTAAGGCATCTTTTCCTTACTTTTAGTTTTATTTTACCATGGGAGGTAGGTGGCTGCCTGGTTAACATTCCTCCCACTGATAGCTAAATTATGTTTTGCTCAGAGAAAAAAAAAAGCCAACTCAACATGAAAAAATACCCAGAGAACTGAACCACTTCCCCAAGTTGACTTTCCCACAGGAATACTCAATGTCAAGGTTAAGGTATGCTTCCTCAACATATTATCATGGCCCATGACATATATTTTTTGAGTAGCATATATGCTGTTCCTAGAACCTACCCCAACTAGCTCAAGATTCACTGCAGCAAAATCCCTCCAAACCCTCCCACTCAGGGTTCACCCACCTGGGGTATCCTATGATCACTGACTTTTCAATAATGATGAAGACACTGTCTCTTCTTCACTGATAGTTTCTAAAATATATACCTTCCTTGATATTCTTCAGATATAGAAGGCCTGTCTTCTCCAATGTTCGAAAGGATATTAAGCATTCCCTGAGGGGGTACGTATGGGCTGCTATACAGGTTTATTAAAGCTAAGCTACAAGGCAGGTGGCAGAGGTCATCTTCTCAAACTTCACCAGGGAGGAAAGGGGTTTTAAGGAAGGGGGACATGGGGACATGATATTTGTCAATAAGAGCTACAGGGGGACTGGCCCCTTGAAAACCAAAGGAAGCAATCAGTAAAAGCTGAACTAACTCCCTCCTTTCCCTACTAAGCACAAGCCCTGGGAAAACCAAATCCCACACACCCAATATGGTACACAGAAAATACATCACTATGATTAGTGAAACATTTATTAAGGCAAGTCATTATCTACATTAGGAAGGAACTATTTGAGGGTGGAAACTTTTTCCCTGGGAAATTCTACAGAATCATTTTTTGTTTAAATGGTAGAGATGGATCTCTGAACACAGTACCTTCAGCTGTAGTGAGAGCAACAGAAGGGCCCTGGGCAGTTTGAGACCTGCGCATGGGGCTTGGATGGGGTACAGTCCCCTTGTGGCACAAAGGCTGGGGGTGCTTCTGACATAATAGGTGGTCCTTTAATGCCACAACTTTCTGCGGTTGTCTTTGTCTCTGAAGATAGGTTCTTTGTGGCAGGACTTGGTATTTGTCCCTTTACTGGAGGGAGCCCTGAAGCTGAAAGGATGCCCCTGGACAGGCTCCGCCCAGGCCCGCACTGCTGCCTCCTGCTGAGAAAGGGGCTCTTGAGAGTAGATGGTATCTACTGCATGCTGACACCCCAGTTTCTCCTCTAGAAACTTCCCAAAGTTTCTGTCATAGCTTTATGAGCTTCCATCGTCCAAGGCAGCTCTACTTTGAACTGGGTCTCTGCTTTATGCAGATGATATGGGGCTGCCCTTTTCCCAGGACTCTTCTTGCTTTTTGCATTTTATTGCAGGGTTTACCCATTGGGAAAAAAAATGGTTCATTTCTGAAAAGGCTTTCAAAATGAGACTGTCCCTTCTGAGACAGAGTCTGGGAAACCTTGCTCCCAAGCATCTCCTCTAATGTCATGTCTCGAGCAGGAAAACTCTTCCTTCTAGGTTGGAATGTTCCCAACCCTGCATCCCCTGCACCGAGCTCTTCTGATCTGCAGCTGTGGGACTCACTCTTCTTGCAGCTGTTGGGAGCTTGTTACCCTGGCACAAGCTTAAGACATGCCTAGGGACCCAAGGCACCTATTACTGCTCTACACTGACTCCTCTGTCCTCCAGATGGACATGCAGCACCTGGGAAGCTCCCATGTTTACACTGGAGACACCCTGAGCATGTGTCAGGGAGGCTTTGGAAGTCAGGCTGTCTGAGTCAAGGGACAGGGCAGAGGGTTGGCCTTGGGCCTGGCCGTGCTTTCTGTTCTCCTATTTAGACTCTGACTCAGCACTTAAGTTCTCCAAGGGCTGACGATTTAGGATTTTGGAGAACTGATATCTTTGCTGGGGGTGGGGGGCAGTTCAGTGGTCACAGTAGTTGATCCTTTACCCTCATTCACATTAACCCTTTGGGAGATTCTCAGCCTGCTGGTTGTCACGATGTCATTAGATTTGGATTGAAGAGCACTGATCTCCTCAGCCCTGAATGTCTCCATGGACATGCTGGGTGTGGAAACGGGTTCTGATTTCTTCTCCATCTCTTTGCCCTGACCCATTTCTATTTTAACACTGTAATTATTACTTTGATCCTTCGGCACATCTGGCCCAGCTTGCCTTGCAGGCAGCTTTGCAGGGAGGTCAATGTTGGTTATTAGAGAATGACTCTTACGCCACCAATGATGCTGTCCGTGACAGGCAGGAGACCCTGTGTAGTATCCCTAATTCTCTCAACCTCCTCTGCAAGCCCGAGGTCAGTAACAGAGGGAAACTATCTCAGGGTCCCCTGTCCTTCCTTGCCCACACCTTAACACATGCTTAAGGACCCAAGGCTCCTGCTCCACACTGACTCCTCTGTCCTCCAGATGGACGTGCAGCACCTGGGAAGCTCCCATGTCCATACTGGAGACACCGTGAGCATGAGTCAGGGAGGCTATGGAAGTCAGGCTGTCTGAGTCACGGAATGTGTCAGTGGGTTGGCCTTGGGCCTGGCTATGGTCCCTGCTCTCCTGTTTAGACTTTAAGTCAGCCATGATTGCTTCTTAAGGTCTGATGATATAAGATCTTGGAGAACTGATAACTACTCTGGGGCCAGGGGAGGTTGTTTCAGTGGTCACAGTAGTTACTCTTTTACCCTCATTCATGTTTATTCACATCTATTTTTGGGGAGGTTCCCAGCTTGCTGCTTGTTATCACTAGCTTGGGGCTGAAGAGCATCAAGCTCCTCAACCTTGGACACATTTGCCATAGAAGCAGGTTCTGATTTCTCCATCTTTTTGCCCTGTTGCATGCCTGCTGTCACTGGGATGCACACTCTTATCCTTTGCCTCGTATCTGGCCACAGCTTGCCTTGTGGGCAGCTTTGGGGGGTGAATGTTGGCTACTGGAGAATGTCTCTGACTTGCGTTGCCAATGATGCTGTTTGTGACAGGCAGGAGGAACCTGTCTGGCATCCCTAATTCTCTGAACCTCCTCTGTAAGCCTGTGGTGGATATCAGAGTGTGATTGTCTCAGGGTCCCGTCCTTCCTTGCCCACAAGCAAGGTGGCGGGGAGAGAATAATTCAGGACGTCTGGTGAAGTTGCTCTTCCCACTTTGTCTTTTTGAAGAGATTTAGAGCTTCATTTGGGGGCATGAAGCCCCCAGTTTTGGAGTCTACCTCAGAAATCAGATTGATTGAGGAGTAAGAGTCTGAGCCAAACATAGAATGGGAGGAAGTACCTTTCAATTTAAGGATCTCTATGGATTCGCACACCTTGGCAGGGAGGCCCCACAATATCCTCATAGAAACTTAGTAATGTGGGCCTCCAGCATCTGCTGTGCATTGGACTCAAGGAAGGAAAGCTCCTCAGATATACTCAGGCAGCAGTCTCCACCCACTGATGGTGGCAAACTTCTGTTTTATTTTAGTATGGGATTTCACAGAAACTGCTTTATAGAGTGCCATGAATTATGCACGGTTGCAGGGACCTGATTCTCATTGATTTCCTCAAACTTCTTGCTCAGATGTACTTTCAGGGCATTTTGTAGTTTCCTCTGGCTTACACTCTGCCCTAACAGACTCATCATGTAACTGTCTGGGTCTTTCTCAGAGTCACACCCCACATCCTTATCTGAAGACAAGGTAGAAGGCAATGAGTCTTTTGCACGAGCTTTCTGACAGGAGAAGTCTGAAGTGGACAGTCTTGGATGGTCAGTGCCTTGCGGGACATGAGTGGGCCATGTACCAGTGTTGCCTGGAGACGAGGTCTCCAAAACAGGCTTTGAAGACGTGTAAATTGACTTAGGTTGAGTTACAGTTAAAGTGCAGTCTGGTGGAGATGAAGCAGACAAGGTTGGTGGTACCTGAGTGTAACTAACTGATCCTGTGGGATTCACTGTCTGGGCCAAATCAGGTAGGGGGTTGATGTCTTGGGTAATGGAGGAGTCAAGAAAGATGGTATTCAGGGTCAGGGGGGTCTGACTATCATGTGGTGGGAGAGAAGGACGGTCAAGAGTTTGAGGTGTGGAATGGTCCACTGGGATTTCAGATCCCAAGGGAGGAAAAGGCTCTCGTGGCCAAGAGTGAACCACTGGTGATGGTGATGGAAAGTCACGTAATGGAGTCACTGGGTTAGGGGAGAGAATGGAGGGGGCTGGTGGGAAAGGCTCAGGCAGAGGAAGGGGTATTAGGTATCCTGGAGAGACTGTCAAGAAGGCAGGAGACTCAATGGCTCCTGTCGCAGGAGCTGGGGAAGGCAGAGGGGACACAGAGGGTGTAGACTCTTCCAGGGCCAATGAGAACAGCAGCCGATCCATCTCAGCGGTTGTGTTATTACACACCTCACAGGAGGGGTCTGGACATAACAGCTGACGAAAGCAGGTGGAATCATGGTGCAGGCCAAGGGGGCTGCAGGAGACAGGGGGTACAGAGCTGCAGCCTGGACCAGAACAAGGAAAGAAAGACCCGCTTGCCTACGAGGGTGGGGCCACCTGAAGCCTGCTGCCCCTTCACATTGCCCCACATCCATGACTTCACAATGCACTCAACAGCACTCACCCCAAGGCCTTCATTCACATTCCTGTTCCTATGGCAACCCACTCCCATGACTATGGAAGACTGCACTGAATCCCTGGAATTACATAGAACATGCTAGAGAGTATCAGAAAAAAGGGGGGAAGAGAGGTCACCTTTTAAGGAATGAAATCAACATCTTTTTGTCCTCTTCTTTCCTCCGGTAGTATCTCCAACCTGGGAAACAAGGTTATATGGATGAAGGTAGAAGCACAGGTATTACAGAGGAGTCCCTTTACAGGGGACCATTGACACATTAGACTCTGAAAACACTAAGAATCAGTAAATGAAGTCAAATGGTTAATGATGTTAAAATGGTTCCCTTGTTGCTTCATTTACAAACTATTTTCACTTACGTTATCTCATTTGATGCTGAAAACCACTCTGTGAAGCAGAGAGGTCAGTAGTTACATCAAAGAGGAATCTGATCAACATGAAGTCAAACTACCTTCACAAAATCAGGGGACACAAGTTCTGACTCTCGAGATCTATTGGGCAACACCCATTGCCCAGGTGCATCAGTGTTTCATACCCAGGGACGGCAGGGCAGGGAATCTGATAATGGTCTCAGGTTCTGACTATCTTCCCATGAGCCTCTCCTCTAGGGCTCCTTTTTATGAGAGGAACTGTCTAGCAAGTGACTTAGAGATGATTGGCCTGGTACTTCATGTAAAGGAGAGAAAGGGTCACCCTATGGGAGCTCAAATGGAATAGGCAGGACCTTACCTTTTAATGTCCCACCTTTCCTTCTCCTCTTGGCTCTGCTCTGACACTGAGAACAAAAGAAGAGGGGCTGGGACTCATTTCTGTGATTCCTCTCCCTAGGAAACTCAGACATTAATTACCCAAGTATTATATGACTAATTAATGGAATTTTGTGTCCCTTCTTTATAACAAGTTTTAAAGATTTAAAATGTTTTCAATGTTTTCTTCTTTGAAAAACTGAAAGGACTGTGTCTATGAGATTCATAGTTGGTGTTCTCAGACAGAAGTCCTCTGCTCGAGAAGGGCATAGACTCTGAGGCCAACATCCGCCTCTTTGCTCCCTCTGATAGGACCCTGTGAGCTGAAACACAGCTCAGGCTCCAGCCTCTGCTCAGAGGCTCTCAGAAGCTCAGCGCTGTTCTCCTGATCAGCCCAGCACAAAGGAAGGATTGGTCCATTTATTCCATAGACATGGGACTATGACTCATAATGAAGTGCAGGGGAACTCTGATCTCAAAAATAACCCAACCTAGGACCATAAAACCACTATTTGGGGTTTTATTCAAGAATCTTCCACCACACCACCCAGATGGTGTGGGAGCTTCAGATAGTAACCTGAGTCCCCCCTAAACCCCTAGCCCTGCCTGGTCTCTTCCCCTAGAAGAGTGATGTTCCAGTTTCTCCTCAGATGTCCCATTTTAGATGTCTCTCTGACCCCATGAAACTCATTTATAAATATGGGACTAGAAATGGAAAAAACAATGAAGAATCTCTTTGGGGGCTCCCCAGGGTCCTTTACCTTTTGTGTGTGTTCATTTTCCCAGAAGATTGGTATTTTCACCAGGAAACTGAAGAAGAGGAAGAGCAACCACAACACACAGATGTAAATTAGGATGTGGTTACAATCTAAAGATTCTGGGTAGAAGCGCAGATAAAGCTCTAAGAGGCTATTCAGAAACTGGCTGGATGTCATTTTCTGAATGGCAAAGCTGCCTGAGGCAACTGGGCTCTGAGCGTACAAACTCCTGACTATATTGACAAGTTATCCTCACAGAGCACTGATGAGTCACAAAAGGTTTCTGAGGGTGGGGGAGGGCACACCTTCGAGAGAGTGTGTCTATGGTACCTCTCCCATCCACTAGCCCAGAAGGTCCCTCTGCTCTACCCTGCCATGCTATTTTCCAACCCACTTTATATCATATATATTTACCTTAATGAAATGTTCTGTTTGTTCCATGTGTGACCCCATAATTACCTGAGTCCCTCCCCCTTTCATATTTGGAGACCTTGACCTGGGTCACCAGGTCCACTACACTGAAAGTCTGAAATACCGCCTGGAGATTGCTTGTGCCAGGCATTTATACTCAGGAACATGTATGTCCTCAAATCTGTCTTTCCTATAGAATATTTTTGCTTACATGAAACTGTATATAAAACTTATGTTATATTTATTTAGTTATGTGAATGTTAAGTGTCAAATATTTATTGTTTCAGTAAGTTCTAAGTGAATAATAAAAGTTTAAAATATGATCTCTCCAGGAATACATCGCATAATTTACATATCTAACCTCTGGTTTTGTAATAAAGCTCCCTCGAGAACATTTCAGGCAGCCATTTGAAGATGACATTTGTTAGAGTGACACCCCCATTTAACCCCATGACATCTTCCAAATTGGGGTGCATCACCACATGGAAGTCTGGTCTCAGATTTCAGACTGCACTTGGTTATACTGTCTCCAAGGAGGGTTATTTTCCAAAAGCTCTAGAATAACTACCAGAATAATGTGAACACCGATATTAACCCCTTGTTGGAGCTGTTGTATGCAAATATCATCTCTCAATCCATTGGCTGCCCTTTCATTCTGTTGTCAGCTTCTTTGGCTGTGCAGAAACTTTGCATATAGTCTCATTTGTTTTTGCCTTTACTGCCCTGGCCTTTGGGGTCAAATTCATAAAATATTCTCTGTGATAAAGGTCCGTAAGTTTAGTACCTATGTTTTATTCTATGTAATTTATTATTTCAGATGTTATATTTAAGTCTTGATCTATTTTGAATTAATTTTATACACAGGGACATTCTTTTGCATGTGGCTTTCCTATTTTTCAAGCACCGTTTACTGAAGAGGCTTTCTTTTCTCCATTGTGTGCTTTTGGCTCCTTTGACAAAAATCATTTGGTCATATACCTGTGGTTTTATTTCTGGGGTCTCAATTCTGTTCCATTCGTTTGAGTCTGTTTTTCTTCCAATACCATGCTGTTTTGATTACTGCAGCCCTGTAGTACAATTTGAAGTCAAGTTGTGTGATCCCCCCACCTTTGTTATTTTTTCTGAGAATTGCTTTGGTTCTTTCTGGTCTTTTGTGATTCAATATAAATCTAATATTTTTTTTTGTTCTATTTCCTTAAAAAATGACATTGGGGTATTGGCTGCTGTGGCTCAATGGTTTGGGCATCATCCCACACATGAAGTCTTGCCAGTTCAATTACTGATCAGGGCACATGTCTGGGTTGCAGATCAGGTCCCAGGTTGGAGGTGAGCAAGAGGCAATGGATCGATGTTTCTCTCACACATCAGTGTTTCTCTCCCTTTCCTTCTCTCTCCTTTCCCTTCTCTCTAAAAATAAAAAATAAATTTTAAAAAAGAAAATTGTAATTTTCACAGGGATTGCATTAAATCTGTATGTTGCTTTAAGTAACATAGAATCAACATAGCCATTTTAACTATGTTGATTCTTCCAATCCATGAATATGGAATATCTTTCCATTTCATTGTGTCTTTTTCACTCTCTTTAAATAATGCATTATAGTTTTTGGTACACAGGTCTTTCACATCCTTTGTTAAGTTTATTCCTGAGTATTTTACTCTTTTGGTTGTAATTACAAAAGGAGTTTTTTTTCATTTCTTATTCTGAAATTTTATTGTTACTATACAAGCAGTGGATTTTTGTACATTGACTTCATATCCTGCAACTTTACTACATTCGCTTATTGTTTCCTTAAAAAATATATATTTTATTAATTATGCTATTACAGTTGTCCTGACGTTTCTCCCTTTGCACCCCTCCACCCAGCACCACCCACCCCCTCGGGAAATCCCTCCACCATTGTTTATGTCCATGGGTCATGCATACAACTTCTTTGGCTACTTTTATGTCCTATACTGTACCTTATAATCCCCATGGCTATTCTGTAACTACCTGTTTGTACTTCTTAATCCCCTTACTTCACCCATTCTCCTCCTCCCCCCTCCCATCTTGCGACCTTCCAGTAACTATCATCTTTTCTCTTGCTTTTAAGAGTCTCTCTTTATCTTTAACTTTTGGCTTTTTAATAATGAAATGTCTTGGAATAGGCCTCTTTGCATCCATCCTAATTGGGACTCTCTGTGCTTTCTGGACTTGAAAGTCTATTTCCTTCACCAAACTAGGGTTTTCTTTCACTATTTTTTCAGATAGATTTCCAATTTCTTGCTCTTTCTGTACTGCTTCTAGCACCCCTATGAGGCAAATGTTGGACCTCTTAAAGTTGTCTCAGAGGCTGTTTATACTATCCTCATTTTTTTCAACGCTTTTTTCTTCTTGTTCTTTGGTCCCTTATGTTCCAAATCATTGATTTGATATGTGGCTTCATCCATTCTACTGTTGTCTCCCTGTAAATTGTTCTTTATTTCAATTAGTGTAGCCTTCATTTCTGACTGGGTCTTTTTTATACTGCTGAGGTCCTCACTAAGTTCCTTGAACACCATTATAAACAGCGTTTGGAACTCTGCAACTGATAGATTGCTTATCTCCATTTCGTTTAGCTCTTTTTCTGGAGTTTGTATCTGTTCTTTCATTGGACCATGTTCCTTTGTCTTCTTGTTTTGGCAGCCTCCCCCTATTTGTTTCTGTGTATTAAGTAGAGCTGCTTTGACTCCATGTCTTGGTAATGTGGCCTAATGCAGCAGGTGTCCTGTAAGGTCCAGTGGCACAGGCTCCCATATCACTCAAGCTCGGTGCTCAATGTGTGCCCTTTGTGTGGGCTGAGTACGCTGTCCTCTTATAGTTGAGCCTTGTTGCTGTTGGCTGGTCAGTGAGAGGGAATACCCAGGCCAGTCAGCTGGAAGGACTGGCTGTAACCACTGACCACCAACCTTCACCCTCCCTGGAAGATCACCTGTGTAGGAGCAGGGTGGTGGTGCTCTGATGTGGCCTGTAACTGTCCAATGGATGTGCTGGCTCTGGGATATCCTGGGTGATGCAGGCCAAGGTCAGCCCCAACCTGTGTTTTGGCTGGGGCACCCTGCCTGAGCTATAAAGCAATCTGTGCTGGGTTTAGAGACTCCCGGGTGAAGCCAAGCTGGGACTCTAATCTGGTTCCCTCTATGGGTCACTGAAGACAGCTGTTGCTTGTTTGATAGGATTTATAAGCCAAGACCAGTCATTCTTATGGAAAAGCAGCTTGGGTGGACCTTTAAGTTAGGTGGGGTGAGCCTCTGTGGATCTCCAAGGTGGGTCACACAGTATTAGGCAGGTTGATGGAGTCTCAGGTATGGTACCAGCTTACTGGCTCTGTTGGGGGAGGGCTCAGCAAAGGGACAATGGTCTCTGCTCACCCCACTGCCAGACACTTCGGTCTCTCCTTGAATATTACTGGTGCCCTGCAAACTGCCACCCTGGTACTGGAGCTCAGAGGAAGAGAGTCTGAGTAGGTGAGCCCATGTTTGGGTTCCCCAAAAAGAACTGCTCAGGGCTCCAGTAGCCTCTTCCACTGACACAATGCCTACTGGTTTTCACAGCCAGAGGTTGTGGGTGCTTATCTTCCTGGCACTGGAATCCTCAGTCAGGGGGCCTAGTATGGGTCTGGGACTCCTTGCTCCCAAGATATCCCTCCTGAATTTTTATCCACATGGTGTGGGACCAGCCCGTTCTGTATCTGTGCTCCTCCTACCAGTCTGGATGGATGTGGTTTCTTCAATTCCATGGTTGTCAGACTTACATTCAGCTCAACTTTGGAGTTGTCAGACTTCCATTCAATTTGATTTCTGATATTCCTGAGTGATGATTGTCCTATATTTTATTTGCAATTTTGATGTGGAGGTGCAAAGGGGTGATCCATGTCTACCTACGTTGCCATCTTGAATGGAAGTCCTTGTTTATTGGTTCTACTAGTTTTTCTGGCAGAGTCTTTAAGGTCTTCTATATACAGAATCATGTCATCTGCAAAAAGTGGTACTTTTACTTTTTCATTCCCAATTTGAATGCCTTTTATTTGTTTCTCTTGCCTGATTGCTGTGGTTGTACTTCCAGCACTATATTAAAGAAGAGGGGTGAAAGTGTGCATCCCTGTCTTGCTCCCAATCTTGAGGGAAATGTTTTAGTTTTTCTCCATGAGGTGTGATGCTTGCTACGGGTTTGTCATATATGGTCTTTATTATGTTATTTCCCTCTATTTTCACTTTGCTAAGAGTTTTTACCATAACTGGGTATGAATTTTGTGAAAAGCTTTCTCTACATCTATTGACATTTTCATATGATTTTTATCCTACATTCTATTTATGTGGGGTATCACATTAATTGATTTGTGGATGTACTACTAATCTTGCATCCCCAGAATAAATCCCACTTGACCATGGTGTATGGGTTTTTTAATGTATTTCTGAATTTGGTTTGTTGATATTTTGTTTAGGACATTTTCATTCATGTTTGTCATGGATATTGGCCTATAGTTTTCCTTCTTTGTAGTGTCTTTATCTGGTTTTGGAATTAATAGAATGCTGGCCTCATAAAATGAGCAAGTGAGTAGTTTCTCTGCTCTGGAAATTTTTGGAATAGTTTGCGGAGGGTAAGTGTTAGTTCTCATTTGACTGTTTGGTAAAATTCATCTATGACATCTGATCAAGGACTTTTGTTTGTCAGAATTTTTTTTTGTCCGCTGCTTTGATTTGATTGGTTGTAATCGATCTGGTCATATTTTTTGTTCCTTTTGATTTAGTTTTGAAAGGTTGTATGTTTGTAGGAAGTTATCCATTTCTTCCAGATTGTCCAAATTTTGGGCATGTGGTTTTTCATGATATTTTCTTATAATCATTTATATTTCTTTGGTTGCAGTATAACTTCTCCTGTTTTATTTCTAATTTTATTTATTTAAGTTCTCTCTCTCCTTTTTTTCTGATGAGTCTGGTTAAAGGTTTATCAATCTTGTTTATCTTTTCAAATAAGCAGTAATATGTTTTATTGTTTTTTAGACTCTACTTTCATATTTATCAGCTTTGATCTTTATTGTTTCCTGTTCTCACTTTGGGATTTGTTTGTTGTACTTTTTCTAGTTCTTTTAGGGGTAAGGTTAAATTGTTTATTTGACATTTTCTTTGTTTCTTGAGGGTGGTCAGCATTGCTATGAATCTGCCTCTTGAGTACTGCTTTTGCTGCATCCCATAGATTTTCGTGTTGTGTTTTTATTTTCATTTGTCTCAAGGAATCTTTTAATTTCTTCATTGATACTCATTTATTGTTTAGTAACATATTTTTTAACTTCCATGTGTTTGTATGTTTTTTGATTTTTTTACTTATAATTGATGATTAGTTTCATACCATTGCGGTCAGAGAAGATGCATAATATGGTTTCGACCTTCTTAACTTTATTGAGACTTGTTTTGTGTTATAACATGTGATCTATCCTGGATAATGTTTCATGTGCACTTGAAAAAATGTATATTCTGCTGCTTTGGTGTAAAATGATATAAAAATTAAATCCATCTGGTCTACTGTGTCATTTAAGGCCAATGTTTTCTTTTTGATTTTCTGTCTGAAAGTACCATTCGTGTTAATGGAGTGTTAAAGTCCCCTACGGTGACCATATTGCTGTTAATCTCTCCCTTTATGTACATCAGTATTTGCTTTCTATATTTAGATACTCCTATGTTGGGTGCATAAATGTTTTCAAGTGTTATATACTTTTGTTGGATTGATTTCTCTACCAGTATGCAGTGTCTTTTTTGTTTCTTCTTACAGCCTTTGTTTTAAAGCCTATTTTTGTCATATGTACATATTGATACCTCAGCTTTTTTGGTTCTATTTGCATAAGATATGTTATTCCATCCATTTACATTCAGTCTGTATGTTTTTATCATTCTGAGGTGGACCTCTTGTAGATAGTATACACACACACACACACACATATATATATCTTATTTATTTTTTTAAATTATATTTCATTGATTATGCTATTACAGTTGTCCTGATTTTTCCCCCTTTGCTCCCCTCACCCAGCACCCCTACTCTCTCAGGCAATCCCTCCACCCTTGTTCATGTCCAGGGGTGATGTATATAAGTTCTTTGACTACTCCCTTTCTTTTACTGCACTTTTCATCTCCATGGCTATTTATACCTATTAGTACTTCTTAAGCCCCCTCACCTCTCACCCATTCTCCCATACCTGCCCTCCCATCTCTTTATCTTAACCTGCGGCATTTTAATTATGATGCATCTTGCAGTGGACCTCTCTGTGTACAACTTGTTTGGGACTCTCTGTGCTTCCTGGACTTGCATGTCTATTTCCTTCACCAAATTAGGGAGGTTTTATTTCATTATTTCTTCAAATAGATTTGCAATTTGCAATTTCTTGTTCTTTCTCTTCTCCTTCTTGCACCCCATGAAGTGAATGTTGGATTGCTTAAAGTTGTCCCACAGGCTGTTTACACTATCTTCATTTTTTTGGATTCTCTTCTTATTGTTGTTCTGATTGATTGTATTTTGCTTCCTTATGTTCCAAATGATTGCTTTGATACTCGGCTTCATCCACTCTACTGTAGTTTCCTTGTACATGCTATTTTTGTGTACACCCTCCCTGGAGGATCCACTGTGCAAGGGCAGGGTGATGGTGCTCCGATGGGGCCTGTAGCTGTCCACTGGGCACACTGGCCCTGGGGTTTCCCAGGTGGTGCACCCAAAGATCAGCCCCTACCTCTGTTTTGCCCTTGGCCACGCTGCCTGAGCTATAAAGCAATCTGAGATGGTTGCTACTTATGCTGGGCTTGGAGATTCCCAGGTGAAGCCAAGCTGTGAATCTAGGCTGCTAGTTCTAGGTCTGGAGCTCACTGAGGCCAGCTGCTGCTTTTTTGAGAGGATTTAGGAAGTTCCTAAGCATGAGCCAAGACTAGCCATTCATATGGAAAAGTAGTTTGGGTGGGCCCATTAGTTGGGTGGGGCAGAATCTCGGGATCTCCAAACAGTGTTAGAGAGGTTGATGGAATCTTAGGTATAGCACCTGTCTGCCGGTTCTGTGGGGGTTGGGGGGCCCCAGAAAAGAGACAATGGTCTCTGCTCACCGTGATGCCAGACACTTGCATGCCACTGATGTCCCTCAAGCCACCAACCCAGCACCAGAGTCCAGAGGGAGTGAATATGAGAAGGTGAGTCCGCGTGTGAGTTCTTTAAGAGGAACTGCTTGGAGCTCCAGAAGTTTCTTCCACTAACTCAGTCTCTGCTGGTTTTTGCAGCCAGAAGTTGTAGGAATTTATCTTCCTGGCACTGGAACCCTGGGCTGGAGGGCCAGGTGTGGGGCTTGGACTTCTCACCAGTGAGATATCCCTCCTGAATTTTTATCTCCCACACATGGATGTGGGACAGCCCATTTCACATCTTTGCTCCTCCTACCAGTCTGGATGGATGTGGTTTCTTTAATTCCATAGTTGTCAGACTTCCATTCGACTCTATTTCTGTCAGTTCTGAATGATGGTTGCTCTATATCTTAGTTGTAATTTTGTTGTGGTTGTGTGAACAGGTGAGCCACATTTGCCTATGCCGCCATCTTGACCAGAAATCCTGCTTTACATATCTATCTTATTTTCTTATCTATTTAGCTATACTGTATCTTTGGATTGAAGCATTTAAAGTGATTATTGGTAGGTATGTATTCAATTTTATTCATAATTATGTTTTTCTTTTTTTTCTTTCTTCTTAAACAAGTCCCTTTAATATTTCTTATAATATTGCTTTGGTGGTTATTAACTGCTTTACCTTTCTCTTGTCTGGAAAAGTCTTTATTTCACCTTCAATTTTAAATGATAGCCTTGTTGTGTAAAGTAATCTTGGTCGTAGGTCTTTGCTATTCATCATTTTGAATATTTTGTGCCAATCCCTCTGGTCTGAAATGTTTTTGCTGAGAAATAGCCTGACAATCTTATGGGACCTCCCTTGTAGGTAACTGTCTTTCTCTTCTGTTTTACTTAAGATTCTGTCTTTGTCTTTAACCTTTGACATTCTAATGATGATGTGTCTTGGTGTGGTCCTCTTTTGGTTCATCTTGTTTGGGAATCTCTGAGCTTGTTGGGCAGGTGTCTGTTAGGGAAGTTTCATCCATATTTCTTCAAATAGGTTCTCAATACCTTTCTGTCTCTCTTCTTTCTCTGGTAATCTATGATGTGGATATTGTGATACTTGATGTTATCCCAGAGGTCCCTTAAATTGTTCTCCTTTTTAAAAATTCTTTTTATTTTTTTGCCACTCTGCTTGGGTTTTTCTGCTGTCTTATCCACTGAATCACTGATTGAATCCTCTCCTTCATCTAACCTGCTGTTGATTCCTTCTAGTGTATTTTTCATTTTAAATATTGTATTCTCCCTTCTGACTGGTTCTTTTTTGTGATTTCTATCTTTTGGGGGGCCTACTATTTCTTTAAGTTTTCACTGAGTTCATTCATTCTTCCCGTAAGTTCCTTGAGCATCCTTATAACCATTTTTTTGAACTGTGCATCTGGCAGCTTGGTTTCCTCTATTTCATTTCGTTCTTTTTTTCCGGGGATTTTTCCTGTCCTTTCATTTGGGGCATGATTCTTTGTTTCCTCATTTTGGCTATTTCTGTGTATTTGTTTTAGTATAGTCAGTAGATCTGCCCTGACTCCAAATCTTGGTATGCTGGTCTGTGTAGTAGGTGTCTTGTGGGGGGGCTCAATGAAGCAATCTCCCTGATCACCTGAGCCAGGTGCTCCAAGGATATCCCTTGTGTGGTTATGTGAACCTTCTTGTTGTAATTGAGTCTTGACTGCTATTGGCTTGCTCATGAATGGGGTTGACCCATCAACTAGCTATGAGGACTGACCCTGACTACAGTGTACAAAGTGCTGTGCACAAGCTCACCCCATGAAGCAGAGTTGGGCCCATCAGAGTCTGGTGACTGCCATGACCTCCCTTTGAGTGTGCCACTTGTGAGGCTAATTAAGGCATGCTCTATTATGGTCTGAAGATTTCCACTAATTTTGTTGGTTCTGAGGCTTTTTTGGAGGGAATCTCATGAAGGTCAAAGTTAGACACTGTAACTGGTATGAAGCAAATCACAGTTTGTGGCTCCCTCTTCTGGGCCTGAGTGCCCATGAGAGGGGTCAAGCTATGTACCTAGGATGGCTTCCACCAGCTCCAAGCCAAGGAGCAGGTCAGAAAAATACCCAAGGCAGCCCAAGATCCACTTCTGCTTGTTGCCTGCTCTGTCACCACCTGTGCCTACCTGGTCTTCCTTGAGAGCTCTCCAAAAAGTCTATTGAGTGGGCCCAGGCTGGTCACAGCCCATAGTCTCTTCCCCAAGGTGTGAGCCTGGCAATGCAGCGCACCAGGAGTCAGGAAGATGAGACTACTGGGTCTCCTCCAAGGGTGCAGGTCCAAAATGACATGCAGGGTAAGAAAAATGGCCCCTGCTTCAGAGCCACACAACTCATTGTCTGTCTGAGTCTCTGAAAAGAGCTCCCCCAGAAAGACTGCACTGCTTCTTCAGGCTGGGTGCAGCAGCAGAACTTTCTGCAGGGTGCCAGATCAACAGGGCAAGGCCACCAGGAGTCAGAAGGACAAATCTAGAGGGTCTCCTTTTGGGAGGCAGACCCTTCAGGGGGGATAATATTCCCCACTCTAGAACCACACAACTCACTCTCTGCTCAAGTCTCGATAATTCCTGGGTTCATGTGAATCTCCCTGATAGTTCCCCAAGGCAGAGCACACCACAGGTCAAAGCTGGATACAGCCAGCAGACATTTCTACAAGGCACAAACTTGGCAGTAAGAGACCACTGGGGTCAGGAGGAGGAGGTTAGTGCGCTGCCCCAGGCTGGTGCTGAATGGCTAGGGGTGTTCAACCCAGGGAAGATGGCATCTGTGGGTGCCGTGGCATAGGAACCTAGCCCAGGACCTTGGTTGCTGACCCTTCAGTTCTCTCCTCTGCACCAAGCAACAAAGTTCATGTCTGTATGACTCCAGTTTCCTGTGAGTCACTTTCCCTCTGTTGGAGCCTTGGATGAGCGGCCAACAACAAGATTTTTGTGCTTGTCTTTGAGGAGGCTTCCTAGCAGACTCCCCTCTCTCCCTGGTGGACAGAATCCCAGCTGGTTTTCACAGTCACATATGTTATATGGACTTATTCTTGTCTCTGGTGCTCTAGGCTGGGGTGCCTGATGTGGGGTTGACACCTGTCACTGTTCAGACAGTACCAGTACAGTTGAGATATCCCTCCAGCTTCTCAACCACAACATACAGAGGTGAGGCCAGCCTTTTCCATGTCTCTGCCCTCTTTACCAATCTCCATGTGGCTTCTTTTGTAGTTCCTTAGGAGATTTCTGTTCAGCTAGTCTTCAGTTGGTTCTTCAAGTTGACTGATCTGTAATTCACTTGTAATTCCAGCTTAGTTGTTGGAGGAGGTAAGTGCAAGTTCCACCTAATCTGCTGTCATCTTGGATCCACAGAAATTACCTATTTTTAAAACATCCTTTTCCAAATGCCCACTCAAACAAGGTATCACATTTGAGGATTTAAAACCCAGTAAGACCCTTTAAGTTTAGAGTCTTTTTTTTAAGAAATCATAAATCAAAAGTCCAGCTGCTCAGATTACACATTTAAAACTTCTGCTTGTAAAAAAAGTAGCATAAGCAATTAGAAAAAAATCAACAATAATAGCAGAAATTATGGCAAAGAGCCTCCTTAGAAAATGCATTATTTTATTATTGTAGCAAGTAATGAATTTTTAAATGTAATATTTGTTAATGAATTTTTTCTGCTCATGGTCTTTGCTCAGGGAAACAAAATTAATATTCCTAAAACCCCACTTTCTTATGACATTTCCTTGTAATAAGAGTAGTGCAATTCTCTGTAGCTTACAATTCTCTAATCTTAGTTATTTCAGTACAACATTCATATACTCACCATATCCCTATACCATCTTTATCCAATATTTAATAATTTTCTTTAAATCAACTGTTTTACTTAAATAAATGTCTTTTTTAAACTTCATACATATTTGCTACCTCTGCCTTTGCTATTAGGGAAATGGGCCAGAATATTTTCCTGACCCACTTCCCATACTCAAATAGGGAATTAGATCTGTGAACTTCTTAGAAAACTAATTTACCTTTAAGTCATTTCCAAGATTTACATATGTAAGGAAAGTTAACCAAGAGGATTCATAGAAGGCAGAAAGAGTACAGAGAACAGGCTACATTTGCTTCCCCCAAACCTCCTTTATCCTGTGGCACCAAATGTTAAGGCAGAACTTGCCTGCTGGCATGAGGGAGGAATAAAAATATCGCCATCATACTCACTTAGCGACTCCTTAGCCAAGCTGCTCAGCACCTGGCGCTGGGACGGCCTTGCAAATACTTCTGGGAAATCATTAGCTGTAAAAATTCTCTTGGGGCAGAAAAGCTGCATGGGTCCTTCCCCACATCCCTACCTTCCCACCTCTAGGTTGCTGGAACGAGAAGAGAAGGAACTCTTTGCAGCAGAGCAAGATCAGAGTTTGCCCTATGAACACAGCTTTTCCTGAAAGTCAACCCAAAATTGTCCTGATAAAAAATCATGGTTTGCCATGGTTCTTTCCCATATTCTTTAAGGTTTGGGGTGGAGGAACATGATTATTTATACAGATAGATTACATTACCTTCACTTATTCTGATCTTGACCAACTCTTTCCAAAAAAAAAACCATTATAATAGGCACTGCAGATATGAAGAGAAATCACATCTGGTCTGTGCTTTCAAGGACCTCCTAGATTAACTGAGAGTAACCAAATATATAAAATCATATCTAGACCAGAGTTGACAAAACTTTCTTATAACAGGCCAGATAGTAAATGTTTTTAGCTCTTCAGGCCACATGTTCTCTGTTGAAACTACTCAAATGTTCAATTGCAGTACAAATGCAGCATATACACGTCAAACAAACTCAGGAAGAATATGGAGACTTTGGCTACAAAGAAATGATAAAGATTTATTCAAGAGTTTGCAAACTGGAAATACAACTAAGCAATAACCAGTGTGTTACAAAGAAAAAAGAAAAGTTAAGGGTTCTTATAGTTTAAAAAGTACATTATAGAGAATAAGTGAGTCCTACATTTTTAGCCCCTGGATTGGTCTGAGAAGGTAATCCTCTCAATAACCAGGCATCTGGATAATGGATGTCAGGAGGTCTGAACGCAAGGAGATTCTTTCCTTAGTCCTTTAGGGAGTTATCAAAGGCTTACCTGGAGGTTTGATGTTCACCTGGTATTAACTCGGAACTGGAAAATTTAAAAGTTTAAGTTCTCAAGCAAGTTAAAATAAAAATAGAATCATGTCTTCATACCTAAACATACTTGATTTTCATAATTTAGCACCTTGACTATAGCGATTCCATTTTATTTCTTCACTCTATTTCTCAGACATTACTTAAATATTATAGAAGCTTGTGGCTGCGTTCCCATAACAACTTATTTACAGAAAAAGGTTGCTGGCCAAATTTGGCCTGTAGTTTGCCGATTCCTGTCTTAGACTCCATTAGACAAATTAGGATCTGAGATGAGCATCTCTCAGAGGAAGAGGTAAAAGAAAAAAAAAGGAAAAGAAAAGAAAGAGTGGATTAGTCTTTGGTTAGTGTGGTCACCTGAATAATCAGAACCTTAATTCTTGGAGGTGATTTCTTAATTTATTAAAATTCCAAATAAGATCTATGACATCTCTTGTGACTATGTGAAAAAATAAAAGTTATATTTAATTACAGAATGGCCTTCTGTATTTAAAAATATTTTTAATATAAGATTTGTGATAGGTACAATCCATTCAATGAGGAACAATTATTGAATATGTAAATAATGTGGTAGAAATCCACAGGGCAGAGCCGAGAAAGTCCGAGAAAGAAATCAGAAAATTCTCACGAAATGTGTGTGAGAATGTGCCTTGTCAGGCAGGGAGGTCTTAATTTTTTAAACCATTATGAAATATTCTGGAGAAAAAAGGCCCTCCACCCAAAACTTCAACAAAGGCTCTCTCATTCATGGACCTGCCTCTGGCAACTAGAAATTTATTGACTAGCAGGGCAAGTAAAGAAGTCTTGAAAATTTGATGGAAGATCAGAAAGCACTATTTTAATATTAGGTACATGGATTATGAAATCCTGGCCTTACAAAAATAACTTGTTTCTGAAAAGCTGATATGAGAAGTCTATAGAAACATAATTGCTTTGTGTAGATAGTGCCACATATTCAAGTTGTATGATAGAGCAACTTATCTCCCAGAGTTCATTGTACTGTCCTTCATAATATTATTAAACTTCCATGTCCTAAAGGTTAGAAAAGTGGTGCCCCCTGTTTTATTGGAAACCAGAGTCTGGAGAGATTCAGCTAGTCAGTAGTACAATCACTGCCATCATTCAAAAAATGACATTCATTTCTAGAGGTGACAACAGAAGTAAAACCTGGCAAACTTCACTTCCATTATCACCAGTGCACCTGCTCTAACCCAATATATATATTTCCTTTCTACTTGAATCCTCATCAAAATATCCCAAATACATCAACTGATAAATATTAATATGTCTCTTACCCACAATTAGGTATTTACATTTTTAAAGAGGGATCTTGAAGACCAAACAGTTTTTAAGGCCTAGCAATGATTCTGTAAAGTAAGATTTCACACATCACGAGGGATAAAATAAATGTACTGGACACGAACAAAAGGCTCTCCTGAAAGAAACCTTGTTACCACCTTCCCAAACACTCACTTATGCAAGAGTCTTTGTTAATTAAAACAGTAGTGGATAACCAGCTCTCCACTCACCATGTCCAACACATTTCTCAAAATTTTAACGTAAATCGTTGTCATTATAAACTATAATGGATTGGGTTAGCTAACTTGCTAAGTGTGTTGATGTAAAGCCTCACTCTCAAGAAGCACAATCTCTTAGTCACCTACTCTATTTAGTATATAGTGACAGTCTTTGGGAATGCTAAAAAATATAAGACATGGTTCCTGCACTGAAAACAACTGCATGGTCAGAACAAAAATAAACAGTGAAGCAAATCATCGTTTGGCCAATATAACTCTCCACAAAAAGAACAATAACACACTCACCAAAATCACTCGGTTTTCCAGTAGTCTCCCAAATCACTCAGTTTTTCACTAGTTTCCCACTGTGATTAGAAAAAAGAGAACAAAACTTCTTAGCAGGACCTATGACAACTCCTATGCTCTAGGTGACAACATTTTCTCTGGCCATTAGTCTACTTGCTCTCTCTGCTCCAGACATGCTCTCCATTTTTCAGTCCCTGTGCTTCCTCCCACCCCCGGGCCTTTGAACAGACATTTTCCTGAGCCTGGAAGGCCCTTCATCCCCCATTCCCCCTCGATAGTTCCTGTTCATTATCAACGCCCAGATCAGGTATGACACCCCCACCTCCAGTATATACTTTCATTGCTCCCATGATATTTTTCACTGTAGCGAATCTCTTATTCATTAAATATTTATTAATATATTTCTCCCTACTCAAAGCTCCATGAAAGCAAGGATCATCTCTATTTTTTGCTTAGCACTGAATCACTAGTGCTCAGCATATAATATGGATTCAGTAGATATTTGCCTAAATAAATGCATAAATGAATGAATGAATATCTGGACTTATATAAACAATCCACATAGTTTTATAAGATAATAATCATTTCAATGTCTAAAGGTCACTTGGCAAATATTTGTGAAATTCCTTCTGTCTACCTGGCACTCTGCTAGGCACTAGAATATAGAGATAAAGGCATTGTCCCTAGCCATGCTGCCTACTAAGAGAGATGAATGAACACATAATTCCAACATAACGCACCTTGCAGGTAAGAGAAATGCTATGAAAACACAGGAGCCAGAAATAACTCTGCCTGAGGAAGATGAATAAGAAGGAAGCTGAAGGAAGTGGTATCTGAGTTCCTGAGAAAAAAATTACAGTACAATGGGCAAAATCGTGAAAGAAGGCATTTCATGCATAAAATGGAATGTGAAAAAGGTCAAAAAGTTTGAAGAGCTTGGTATAAACATGAAAGAAAAAACAGTTTGGTATCATTGTGACTCAAAGTGTGTAGAAAGGAAATTACTTGAAATGGGATGGAAATTGTAGACTGAGGTGAAGTGATGGGGACATGATAAACCTGAGGTAGGAACAGCACGCCCAAGTGGAACTGAATGGCAATTGGTGGCAGATATAGAACAAAGGCTTGAGCATTAACAGACATATCTTCATAGGAATGATAATGGGTATTTGGGAATCAGGGGCTCACCTTCTCTGATCACCTTTCAAAATCATGCTTTGTAGGACAGTGTTCCCCACACTTCCCTCATAACAACAATCACAAGGCTGTTAAAACACACTTCCAAGAGCCATGTCCAACCCTGATACATCAGCATCCCCAGAGGAGGAGCCTGGAAATCTGAATGTTTACCAACACCCCAGGTAACTCTTATAATCAAGGGAGCTTGAGAAACATTTTCAAAGGGAACTCCCATTTCCCCTTCAGGTAAGGCCCACCATCCTTTTCCTCGGCACTGTCCACTGGCCTGTCAGGAACGTGTCTGTCCAAGAAAATATCAACATCAATTGACAATTAACATGACCTTTTCCCCCAATACAATAAGAAAACATGACTGTGGCACACGGATAAAATATAAGCATAGTCAGCACATCATTGGAAGGATCGCACACGTCCCCTGAGGAAAAGCTCAGCCAGTTATGCTCAGAAGGTAAAGAAACCAGACTCTCAGTGCAACAGGAAGAAAGTCAATGAACTTCTATTAAAGCAAAGGCTATGAGTAACCAAATTCATTTGCTTCTCCCCGAGTGACTGTCAACTAAATTATGAGTTGACATCCCAAGAACGATGGGGCTGACTACAGAACTGAAATTCTTTCAGCACTTAGTTACTGGGCCTTCCACTGACAGAGAATGGAGAAAGGATACATATTACATAACACAGATGTGCATCTGAGTTTATCACACCCCCTATACTAAAAAAAAAAAATCTTCCTGTGCTAATGAGGAGTTAAGTGTTCAGAATTTAAGTTGCTCATACAGTAATCATTTGGGTAGCAGCTCCTTATTTAGCCCACACACTTTCTGTGACCAACTGGGTCACCACTTGACTATCCATGACTGCAGACATAATGGAAATTTGGTTGCTGCAAGCCTGCAGTATTGCTAATGGAAAGCTTTTGCCCTTCTTGGGAATCCAGCTGGGTAACTGCCTCCAACCCTGGAGCTCATTGAAATGCATTGGATTGTTTATATAATTTTCTACATGGTTTTAGCTAGTTTCATATATCTGTGCTTCAGTTTCTTCATCTATGACTCATCACAAATGTTATTTTTTTTTAACCTGTGTCATATAATACTCTAAAATTAAAAGATGTTTTTAGGAGTTTGCTTGACAGGATATCAAAATCATTTGTTGGTATGAAACCATATTTAAATGAAAGTCTTCTCTGGACAAGTATGTTTTTCTCATTTTTTAATCGAATTGAATGAAGGTAAATATATAACAGGTACTCTGTTTGAGGCAATAGCATACTGCTGGGAAGGGGAAGGCCGGTTCAAAAGCAGAGTACCTGAGAAGTAAATACTGCTTTGTCTATATTTTACTCACTTTCTTAACGGCATTTGAATGTAAGATAAAATGTTCTAAATAAAAGATGACTTGTTTTCCAAAATACTACGCTCCTGATCAGGTAAAAGAGGTTTTAGGGAAGGAAAGCTATGGAAATTAAGAATGAAAAAGGGTAATTTCTGAGAGTTACTGAGCTATAGATAGATATCTAAAAATAGATATCTAGAAATAGTACTGGGTTGGCCAATTAAATGTATTTAATGAGGATCCCAGGAAATGCTGGACATTGCTTTGTAAATGGCCATCTTTAAATTTAATGATATTGGGTCTGGTCACAAAATAACCAATGGAGTTTCCCAAGGTTTCTTGCCCTTAGGTCCAAGTGGGTTTTCTCAAAGAGTGTTTACAATGGATGAATGTAAAAATTATCTATAAAAAAAATAGAGAAGGGTCATGTTTAAAACCCAAGTACAATGGACACCTGATATACGAAAAAAGAAAACAAGACATGGAGAATGAATGGTTATTATAATAAATAGTGCTAGAACAGCTAGATATCCACAAGCCAGTGAGTGATATTGAACCAAAGACTTTAGATAAAATATAATCGCAACAGACAACCATATCAAAATTACAACTAAAGTACAGAACCACCACCACCCAGAACCATCATAAATCGAATTGAATGGAAGTCTGAAAACTACAGACTTAAAAAACCCACATCCATCCAGACTGGTAAGAGAGGTGGAGAAGCAGAATAGACTGGTCCAACATTGACATGTAGTGGATAAAATTCGGGAAGGAGCACTGGCTGGTGTGACTCAGTGGATTGAGCGCCAGCCTGTGGAACGAGAGTTTGTTGGCTTAATACCCAGTCAGGGCACATGCCTTTTTTGAGTCCTCCCACAACAAAGCCTCAGAACCAGCAGGTGAGTGCCATATCTGAGACTCCATCAAACTGGTTAACGCCATTTGCCCCACCCTGGAGATCCCCTGAGACTCCATCCACCCAACTTACAGGCCCACCCGAAGTGTCAACTGTGACTTTCCCATATGAATGACTGGTATTGGCTCATGCTTCACACTACCTATATCCTATAAAATAAGCAACAGCCAGCCTCAGTAAGCCCCCAGTGCCCCTACTTCTTGCTAAGTGGTCCCAGGCACAGTACTAGCAGCAGACAGCCTAGATTCACAGCTTGGCTTTACCTGCAAATCTCCAAGTCTAGCACAAGTAGCGGCCATCTCAGGTTGTTTTATAACTCAGGTAGGGTGGCCCTAGGCAGAGCACAGTTTGGGGCTGACCTTGGCCTGCACCACCCAGGAAACCCTAGAGCCTGCACATGCAGTGGACAGCTACAGACCACATCAGAGCACCACCACCCTGGCCCTGCACAGCTGATCTTCCATGGACGGCAGAGGATAGTGGTCAGTGGTCACTAAAAGCTAGTCCTTGCAGCTAGGTAAATCCCTCCCACTGACCTGCCAACAATCAAGGCTCAACCACAAGAAGAGGGAATACTCAGCCCACATGAAGGGTATACCTCAAGTACCCAACTTGAGAGGGGAGGTGGTACCACTGGACCCTATAGGACACCTACTACATTAGGTCAGGCCACCAACACAGGGTGTCGAAGCAGCTCTAATACATAGAAACAAACACAGGGAGACTGCCAAAATGAGGAGACAAAGAAACATGGCCTAAATGAAAGAACACATAAAAACTCCTGAAAAAGCACTAAACAAAATGGAGATAAGCAGTCTATCACATGTAGAGTTCAAAACATTGGTTATAAGGATGCTCAAGGAACTTAGTGAGGACCTCAACAGTATAAAAAAGGTCCAGTCAGAAATGATGGATACACTAATTGAAATAAAGAACAATTTACAGGGAAACAACAGTAGGGTGAATGAAGCTGAGAGTCAAATCAATGATTTGGAACATAAGGAAACAAAAACAACCAATCAAAATAACAAAAGAGAAAAGAATCCCCACCCGCAAAAAAACCCCAAAAAACCAAGGGTAGTATAAGGAGCCTCTGAGACAACTTCAAGTGTTCCAACATTTGCATCATAGGGGTGCCAGAAGGAAAAGAGAAAGAGCAAGAAATTGGAAGTCTATTTGAAAAAATAATGAAAGAAAACACCCCTCATTCAGTGAGGAAACAGGCATGCAAGTCCAGGAAGCACAGAGAGTCTCAAACATGATGGATGCAAAGAGGCCCACTCCCAGACACATCATAATTACAATGCCAAAGTTTAAAGATATAGAGAGAATCTTAAAAGCAGCAAGGGAAAAACAGTTAGTTACCTACAGGGGACTTCCAATAAAACTGTCAGCTGGTTTCTCAAAAGAAACTTTGCAGGCTAGAAGGGATTGGCAAGAAATATTCAGTCATGAAAAGCAGTGACCTACAGCCAAGATTGCTCTACCCAGCAAAGCTATCATTTAGAATCAAAGGGCAGATAAAGAGCTTCCCAGAAGAAAAAACTAAAGGAGTTCATCATCACCAAGCCATTATTATATGAAATATTAAAAGGACTTATTTGAGAAAAAGATCAAAAGTATGAACACTAAAAGGCAATAAATACATATCTATCAACAGCTGAATCTGAAAAATAAACTAAGCAAACAAGAACAGAGACAGAATCATGGACACAGAGAGTGTTTTGATGGTTGCCAGATGGGAAGGGGGTGTGAGGGAATGGATAAAGAGGTGCAGGGATTAAGAAGTACAAACAGGCAGTTAGAGAATAGCCATGGGGGTGTACAGTCCAGTACAGGAAATGGAGGAGCCAAAGGACTTATATGCATAACCTATGGACATGAACAATGGTGTGGGGATTTTTGAGAGAGTGGGTCATGCTGGATGGAAGGGGCAATGGGAGAACAATTGAGACAACTGGAATAGCATAATCAATGGAATATAATTAAAACAATAATAATCATCACATATGCATTTGGTAACTCATCGTATAAAGCAGTGCTTTTCAAAATGTGACCTATGCACCGTCTGCATCCTAGTCACCTGGATGATACCTAAAGATGCAGATTCCTAAGCCTATCTCAGACTTGTTGATTCTCCAGAAGCAAAACTTAAAAATTTGTATTTTTACCAAGCTCCCCAGACAATTTATAGTACACTTAAGCGTGAGATTCACCTGCAGAGCATTTTGTAGTTAGAAAACCTATCTGAATCCCAGCACTGCCTGTTATACACAAATTAATCTGTCTGTATAATCTGATGAGTTTTCTCATCAGTAAAGAATAATAATAACCTCATAAGTAGGCTATGATGATTAAATGAGATATTGCATTCCTTTTCCTGTGTGGCTCAGCTGGTTGGAATGTCATCCTGTAGAACAAGGGGTCACGTGTTTGACTGCCAGTCAGGGCACATACCCGGGTTACAGGTCAATCCCCAGTCTGGGCATGTGTGAGAGGGCAACCAATCATTGTTTCTTCCTCACACTGATGTCTCTCTCTCTCTCTCTCTCCCTCGCCACCCCCCTGCCCCCACTCTCTAAAATAATGAAGAAATGTCCTCAGGTGAGGATTTTAAAAAAATGAGATACTGCATATACTGCATCCCCCCCTTATCTGAGGTTTCACTTCTGTGGCTTCAGTTACCTGTGGTCAACTGTGGTCTAAAAATATTAAATGAAAAATTCCAGAAATAAAACAATTCATAAGTTTTAAGTTACAAGCCATTCTGTGTAGCATGATGAAATCTCATGTTGCCTTGCTATGTCCCTCCCTGACATAAGTCATCCCTTTGTCCAGTGTATCCCACCGTATACACTCCCTGCCTGTTAGTTTAGTAGCCATCTTGGCTATCAGATTGACTGTCATGGTGGAGCAGTGCTGGTGTTCAAGTAACCCATATTTTACATAATAATGGCCCCCAAACACTAAAGTAGTGATGCTGGCAATTCGGACATGTCAAAGGGAAGCCATAAAGTGTATGTATGTATAGTAAAAATCATAGTATAAATAGGGTTTGGTACAATCTATGATTTCAGACATCCACTGAGGGTCTTGGAACATACTCCCCATACATAAGGAGGAACTAATGTATAGTGCTTAGCCTACGCCAGGTTCATAGTTAACACTCAGCAAATGTTAAAATTATTCTCCATATCCAATAAACCTACTAAAAATGAAGTTTTCAATCACTAACTAAAAATTATAATTATAAAATTATAATGTTGTGCTGTATTACTGTATATAAAGGACAATGCTTTGTCAAGTATATTAACATGTAAGTGGAGACGCTTTGCTCTTAAAAACATATTTGGAGATGCCACCTAGAGAATATAGCTATTCATATACCTTCACCAAAGAAATAATGATCCAATCTAAAAGATGCAACTTTAGGACGTGTGTATGTGTTGCAGTTAGGGACACTGGCCCAGTGACACTGAGGAGGTAAACCACCTCGGTAATCAATGCAATAGCAGATTAATTCATTCAGCAAACATTTACTGGAAGATTACCATATCGTATGCACTGTATCAGATGTTGAACATTAAGAAGAAGACATGGTCCTTCCCCTCGAGCCGCACATAGTTTGAGATATTGCAATATACATCTTCATATTTGCATATATTACACAGTATTTCTCAACCCCCCCCCTTTTTTTGGTCAAATGACTTGAAAACTGGAAAAGCCTGTTTTTATGGATGGGTTTTATATGACTATTCTTTCTGAGTCCAGGATAAAAGAAAGATATTAAACAATAAATACACTGAGCTTCCTCTCCTCTTCCTGTCCCAAAAGCAAACATTTTTCTTTGGAACTTTGAAGATATCATTCCTTTTTCTTCTATCATCCAGCACTGCTGATAATAAGTGCTATGCAATAAATGAATGGAGGAAGCTACACTGGTGAGATAAAAAGCTACCTTAGCAACTTCTCTGTTTTATACATTCCTCTGCTTGCTCTTCAGTGCTTAGGGACTATCAGTGCTCGGAAGTGGACAGCCATGTCAGAAAATAATGGTCAAACAGCTTATGAGTCTGGGCCCAACTTTGTGTGCCCAGGTAATCCTAACCAGGGGCACCTGAGATTTAGACAAAACGTTTTACAGAGATGTTTCCTAGGGCCGCCATAACAAGGTTTAGCACACTGAGGGGCTTAAACAACAGAAAATTATTCTTTGAAGTTCTAGAGGTTAGAAAATTGGTATCGAGCCATCAGCAGGACCAGGCTCCCTCAAAAGGCTCTAGGGGAGAATTTCTTACATGCCTCTCTTCTAGCCTCTGAAGGATGCCAGCAATTCTTGGCATGCCTTGGCTTGTAGCTGCATCACTCCATTCTTTGCCTCTATCACATGACCTCCTTTTCTCTATGCCATCTCTTCTTACAAGGATACCAGTCCTTGGATTAAGAGCTCACCTGATTTCAGGATATTCACTTTAATTTAACTAATTACATCTGTTATGACTCTATCTCAAAATAATCATATTCTGATGTTCTGAGTAGATATGAATTTAGGGGAGACTACAGTCAACCCAATCCAGTCTCAATAGAACATGGATGGTCTTAGAAGGAAAAGGTTAAAAAAAAAAGTTAGTTGAAATCCAGGCGGGTAGGGGATGGAACCAAAGGCAAGGAGACAGAAACAGCCACACACTTAGCATCCAGCAGCACGCAGGGCTGCCTTCCCACATGTTCCTACCTTCTCTAACAGGAACTACATATCCATTAAGCACAAGAGGCACAAGGCCAAGGTATTTTTAGGGACCCATGAAAATGTTTCATACTCTTTTAAAATCTGAAGAAAATAAATATATAATCCAACATGAATTATATTCATTTTTATATCTGTGCAGTCATAAAATACATTTTAACATTTTTTTAATGGAGGAGGGCTCCACGAGAGGCAAAAGTGCCTAAAACACACCAAAGTCATAATGTAGTCCTTTGTCTGATGTTTATTCTTAAACTCTATGTCATAAATTTCCTTCCTCTTTCCATCATCTGCCTCACCTTTCGAGATCCAATTTTAAGGCATTGCCTTGTGGAAATTTGCCTCGACAACCAACCCATCTTCCCTGCACGCCATCCCCTAATGTTCTCACCCCTAGCTTGGTTTATGTGCTCCAGAAGTACAGACCTCTGTCACCCTACCTCCAAGTGGTTTTACAATTACTGATTTCTTTGGAGACATTCAGGGACTAAATATCAGGTATCACTGTACAGCGCATGCTCTTGATGCTCTATCCAGATCCCCTTTGTCACTGCAGCACACTCACCTTATCTCCACAGTTTGTTCTAGGCTGCAAGAATAACTGTAAGGTGAAACCTACTGATCTAATTCTTCACTGCCATTAACACTCTAGTAAAAAAATGGAATTAGGTACAAAAACACTTTTGTTGAGAATTGATTTAACCTGATCATTATAAAATGAGTCTTGGCCAGGAAAAGAAAAAGTATCCTATGATGTCCAGGTGAGCAAGAACATACTGTGAGCCAGAAGAGTAGGGAAATGTGTGCATGAGTGGGTGAAAGTGCCAAAAGAGGGTGTGTCTGCATCTCAGAGGTGTAGAAGCCACTTCCACTGGCTGCACCACTCATAAGCTTCAAGTTCCTACTGGTATGATGCCCTAGGAAAGTACAGGCTCAAATAGTTTGTATAAATAAAATCTATAATCTGCAGCCCATGGGGCTACAGCCAGCCAAAGAAGTGTAATACTAGTACCCAAGTTTAAAGATTTTTTTTAAAGAAAATAGTTTTTAAAAAAGTTTGTCTAATTTTATTTAATGAATTCATGAATATATTGGACATTTTTGAAATTTGATTCCAAAGTCAAAGTTGGTTTAGGTCATTTCTAAAGTACATTTTCCATAGCATATATAGCATATAATAAGACCCTTTTGGGCACAATCTTGTGGTTTCTTGTCCAAAACATAGGCAAAGTCATTCTTGATGGCCCTTGGTATAACTCACACATAGTCACTGTAAATCAAATATATTTTATAAATGAGCTTAACTGGTTATAATTTTTGCAACAATTTGCTCATTTGAACAGGGACATAGAACATCTTCTGAGGTTTTACACTTAGTAGAAAACAAAATGGCTATTATGAATGAAATTTGATTTCCTTTACAAAAATGTATATTTTCCAATGCACTTTCAAATCATATGCTCTTGAGAATATTCTAAAAATGTTATTCTTAGGGCCATTTGTTTAAATCATCATCACACATTTTAATCTCAGTGTGTCCATGACACTAGTAGGTGCTTAGTTATTTGTGGAAAGTGAATAACACTCAGAACTAGACCTCACGCACTTGTGGTCTGCTGACTTGTAACAGTCATTTGAATCCTCAGGGCAGCTGGGAACTTCTTGAAAATCAAGAACCTGTAGTAAAAAAGTGTATTTAGAGAAAGGGCAGTCAGTTCTAATAAGGCAGCTCTCAGGATGGTTAGTAAACCTTGACATTGGGCTTATGATGGTGCAATTGAATCTCATCCTGATGCCATCATTAGGAAAAGGCATTTGATGTTCTCTTTCAGAACTGAATTCAAGTTGAAACAGCTTCCACTGTAACTGCTACAATCAGTGGCCCCACTGCTTTTGCAGTAACAAATATTTACCAAACACAGTTATGTAAACAATATAGACTGGTGAAAATAGTATGGGTTTAAGAACTGGTAAATACAAATAACGAAGACTTAATATGGGCCAAGAACTGTTCTAAGTGTTTTGCCCATGTTAACACATATAATCCTGTAAACAAGCCTGTGAAGTAAAGAAACTGATGTAGAGTTCCAGTCAAAATGGTGGTGTAGGTAAACGCAGTACTCTGAACCTCCCACAACCACACTAAAATAATAACTAAATTACAGAACCACCATCATTCAAAACACCAGAAGTCCTATAATGAAGGATATAAAGAAGAAACCACATCGAGATTGGTAGGAGGGTAAGACATGAATGGGCAGTTAAAAATAGGGAGGAATATCTCAGCTGTAAAGGTCTCCTCTGAGGAGCGAGGGATTGCAGGCCCACACAAGAACCCTCAGCACAGGGTTCTAGTGTTAGGAAGAGAAGTCTCCATAACTGCTAGCTATAAACCCAGTGGGGATTTTGGCTGAGTGAGACAGAGGGCTCCTGGAGTCCCAGGCATTCCTTGTAAAGGCCGTTCATGAGCTCTGGCACTGGGGAAGCAGCTCAAAAGGCACCAGACATATGGGGAGAAATTTAATTGGCTGGTTTTAGAACAAGGGATAGAAGGGCAGCTTCCTCTCAGGCTGATGTGCTGACAGAGGCCATTGTTCCTTTGCTGAGCCCTCCTCTGTCAGAGCTGTCAGGTGACCTCCATATCTGAGTCTCTTCAACCTGGCTAACGCTGCTTGTCCCACACTGGAGAATTTCCTGAACTTCTGCCCCACTCAACTTGTGGGTCCGCCCAAGCCCTTTCCAGTGGCTTTTCCATACAAACATCCTCCCTTGGCTCATGCTTCGGACTTCCCTTAAATCTCTCAAACAAGCAGCATCTGGCCTCTAAATACCCCATACCCCTTGCTAAGTGGCCCCAGGCTTGGCACTAGCAACAGCCAGCCTCTGTTTGCAGCTTGTCCTCTCCCAGGTCCCAGGTACCTCCGTGCCCAGCACAAGTAACAGCCATCTGTAGACTGCTCTGTAGCTCATGTCAGATGACCCCAATCAGGACACCCAGTGGAAAGCTTCAGACCACTCTGGATTACAACCCAACCACTCCATGAGTGGCATACACAAGGAGTGGACTCAATGGGCACCAAAGCCCCTCTGAAGCGAGTCCTGCTCTGTAGGGTCGGCCCCTGCAGAGCAGCAACTCCTCTGTTGTCATAGCCGGTTCTTGCAGCTGATTGGCCTGGGCATCAATCCCTCCCAGTGATGTGCCAACAGCAATCAAGGCACAACTATAACATGATAGTACACAGAGCCCACGTGGGGTACACCTGGAGCACTCAGCTTGAGTGACTAGGGAGGTTGTGCCACTGGGCTCTACAGGACATGTACTACATAAGGCCACTTTACCAAGTCCAGGAGACAGAGCAGCTCTACCTAATACATAGAAACAAACACAGGGAAGCAGCCAAAATAAGGAGACAAAGAAAGATGTTCCCAAGTGAAAGAACAGGAAAAGTCTCCAGGAAAAAAAGACTTAAATGAAATGGAGCCAAGCAAACTACCAGATACAGAGTTCAAAGCAATGGTTATAAGGATGCTCAAGAAACCTTGTGAGAATTTCAACATCATAAAAATGGGCATGGAAACCTTTTTTAAAAAATCAGAAATGAAGGATACACTAACTGAAATGAAGACTAGATTATAGGAAGTCAACAATAGAGTAGATGAAGCAGAGAATCAAATAAGTGATTTGGAATATAAAGAAGCAGGAAATACCCAATCAGAGCAACAAAAAGAATCAAAAAAAAAAAAATGAGAGTAGTGTAAGGAGCCTCTGAAACAATGTCAAAAGTACCAACATTTGTGACATGGGGGTGCTAAAAGGAGAAGAGAGAGATCAAAAAAATGAAAACCTATTTGAAAAAATAAGGATGAAAACCTTCCCTAACCTTGTGAAAAAAACAGACATACAAGTCTAGGAAATACAGAGTTCCATACAAGATTAACCAAAGACGGCCACATAATAATTAAAATGCCAAAGGTTAACGACAAAGAGAAAAATCTTAAA
This sequence comes from Mormoops blainvillei, assembly GCA_004026545.1. NCBI lineage: Eukaryota > Metazoa > Chordata > Mammalia > Chiroptera > Mormoopidae > Mormoops > Mormoops blainvillei. The sequence goes on from PVJD01009042.1 coordinate 56,099, forward strand.
AGCAGCGAGACAAAAGCAGTTATCTACAAGGGAGCTTCCATAACATAAGACTGTCAGCTCATTTTTTAACGGAAACTTTCAAGGCCAGGAGGGACTGGCACAAAACAGTCAAAGTAATGAAAAGTAAGAACCTACTACCTAGATTACTTTACCCAGCAAAACTGTCATTCAGAATCAAAGGACAGATAAAGAGCTTCCCAGGCAAGAAAAAGCTAAAGAAGCGCCACCAAACCAGTATTACAACAAATGTTAAAGGAAGGGAAAAAAAGATGAAAAATATGAATAATAAACAATAAACACACACCTATCAAGAATTAATTTAAATGTAAATAGAATAAATGCTCCAATCAAAGACATACAGACACTGAATGTGTAACAAAACAGGAGCCTTACATATGTCGTCTACAAGAGACTCATTTCAGATTGAAGACACACACAGACTGAAAGTAAAAGAATGGAAAAAGATATTTCATAAAAAAAGAAACAAAAGCTGGAGTAGCAATACTTATACCAGATAAAATACCAGACTTTGAAACAAAGGATATCACAAGAGACAAAGAAAGACCCGGCAACTCTACTTCTGGGTATTTATCTGAAGAAACCCAAACCACTAAATCAGAAAGACATATGCATCCATATGTTCACTGCAGCATTATTTACAATAGCCAAGACATGGAAACAACCTAAGTGTCTATCAATAGATGAATGGATAAAGAAGTGGTGTATATATACAATGGAATATGATTCAGCCATAAAAATAAATGAAATCTTGCCACCTGCAACAAGATGGATGGACCTAGAGGCTACCATGCTAAGTGAAATGTCAGAGAAACACAAATGCCAGATGATTTCACTTATATGTGGAATATTAAAAAATATGAATAAGAAAAATTTTAAAACCCAACATATGGGCTCAACAAAAGAATGGAAGTAATTAGGAAAGAATCACTAAACTTGAAATGCTACAATAGAAATTATCCAATCTGAACAACAGATAACATAGACTGCGAAAAAATGAACACAGCCTCAGGAATTTGTAGTTCTATAACAAAAGATCTAATCTTTGTATCAGAAAAGTTCCAGATTAGAAGAAAAAGGCAGTGAGTTGGCTCTTAGAACAGATGTTTTGGGATAAAATATAAAGCTTTTGACATAAGAGGAAGATCCAGAAATTATCATTGAACCTATCAAGGATTATTTCTTTTCCTTGCTTTTCCAGAAACAGAAGCTTGTTTTTGTCATTTTTTCTTCTAAATTAGAAAGATCTATTTTGAAAGACTGATGTGGTATCTGGTTAACTGACTGCATCCTTCTTTTTCCTGATTTTTTTTATTAAGTTTATTGGAGATGATATTGGTTAATAAGAGCATATAGGTTTATAGTATACATTTCTATCATATATGATCTGCATACTGTATTGTTTGTCCAACACCTAAATTCAAATAGTCTTTCAACCCTGTATTTTTTACCTCCTTTAAACTTTACTACACCCTCATCCCCTTCCCTCTGGTAAACATCATATTGTTTGTTGTCTGTGTCTATGGGTTTCAGTTTTATATCCCACATATGAGTGAGATCACATGGTTATTAGCTTTTTCTGACTGACTTACTTTGCTTAGTTTAATATTCTCAAGATCCATCCATGTTCTTGCAAATGCCAGTTTCATCTTTTCTCATGGTTGAGGTGTATTCCATTGTATATATGCACCACATCTTCTTTATTCAATCCCCTATCAAAGGACACTTTGGTTGTCTCCATGTCTTGGCAACCATGAATAATGCTGCAGCAAACACAGGGATGCAAATCTTTGTGAATGAACATTTCTTGGGGGGTAGATACCCACAAGGAGGTGTGTGTGTGTGTGTGTGTGTGTATTCTGTATACAAACACACACACACACACACACACACACACACACAGAATCTTTCCAGAGTTTATACATGAAATAACTATTTGCTTACAAAACAACCACACATCCACAAGATGTAATAACCTCTAAGTGTCAGAATTATAAAGCCTATTATGAGTTGTGAGTTTGACACTTGGTCCAAATTACAAAGAATGTTTCGTTAAATTTCTAGATACAGGATTAAAGAAAAGAACTAACAGCTGGTTCCTTTCCTCTGTCCCCATGGATGGCTATGCCTATCACAAAGAATTTTTAGGAGTATATCTATAATGGTTCCAAAATAAATACTAACCTCTAGCTAAAAACTTATATTGGGCCAAGCACCTGTTCCTCATTGTTGAAAACTTATCAAGTATTGAGGACTGTATATCGATGAGATTCAGCTGCACCAGAGAATGGTCTCTACTCCTGCGTCCCTAAGCAGGTCCCCTGATGAGCTATATAAAAGTTGAACGGACCCTGGAAATGATGGCTGCCCTAAATTGAGATGGTTTACTACACAGCTTCATCTGTCATCCCCACACACATATCAAATATGAAACATCTGGGACACTGGAATCTATGCCTGAAAATCACAAAACCTCTTCCTCATTGTTGTGCATGCTTCCTTCGTGTGTATCTGTATCCTTCCCTAATGCCAGGTTGACTTAAAGCCGGAGGACGCCTATTGTTACTCACGAGACTGATTGTCACGCCCAAACCAAGATCAGTGCTGCAGAATGAGTGAGGCAGAACAACATATCAACTGATCTACTATATGCCTGAATTGAAGGTTCACCACTGAAGACAGTCCTTTAACAAGAATAAAAGTATGAAACAATGCCAGCAAGAAATGTACATTGGTAGTTAATGAGAGCAAAGCTGAAATGAAATAAGCATTTTCTAACTCCTTGGCAGGAATCTAACACAATACACTCTTCTTAGGGAAAATATTCTTACTTATTAAAACAAACCTTTAAAATATCCCTGTCTTTTTAGCCATTTCTAAGAATGTATCTTCATGAAATTATCAGTCTAAAAAATAAATATATAGACAAAACTACTCATCACAGCATGGTAATAAAAAAATTTTAAGGTTAATAAATATGACTTACTATTGGTAGCTATTAAAAATAATGTCTTTGAAGACTGTCAAAGAGCTTAAGGTAAGATTACAGATAAAAGGCTGAGGGAAAAAAAGCAGCATCCAAGGCTGTATGGAGAGCACAATTCCAACTGTTACACATGTGCACACACACACAAGACTCACACACTTATATGTGGAACATACACTAACACATTAGCTGTGCTCATTTAAAGAGTAGGATTATGGCTACTAGTTATTTTCTTTATATACCACTAAAGTTTAATCTCCATGAGAGCAAAATTACATCTTTGTCCACTGCTATATTTTCAGGATACCTCATATATAATAGGTGTTAAAGAAATATATCTTGACTGAATGAATATTTTTAATTTCTCAGTTTTCTAAAGTACTTATTGCTTTCTAACAGAACAAATTCGCTCATTATTTAATATATGTGTATGTATGTATAATCTGTACTTGAGTAAATAAATTCTATTCACTGATTTGTAAATGGGTTAACTTCTATATATGAGAATTAATGAATAATATAATTCTAACCCAGAAGATTTTGTTCCCAAATTCAAGTCTGTGCACTCAGAACATCAAACTTTTATTAGTTATTTCTTTCTGCTGAACAAAGAATATTTAGGAAGTATTTATATTTCTAAATTCTTTTGGACTTCACATTTCCCTCATTCTCAGTTTTCAAATATATATATACACACACGCACACACACACATATATACAGATAATATAATTCAGGAGAATAAATGTGGATACTCATTAATAAAATTTTTCATAGAGATATGTTTTATTCCTTAATAAATAAAAGTTTAAAGCATATTTAACATGAAGGTCTAAGTGATTATGAAAATAAGGCTCACGGTCAAAATTTTATTCAGTGATACATTTGGAGCTTTGTGATCCTCCAGAAGAAACACTGGGTCCAAAGAACAGATGTTTGACAAAATTCTTTGGTTGCAGTGGTGGGAGCCAGTTCAAACTAGTTTAAGCAAAATGAAAATGTAATGATTTACTGACTCAGGAAGCCATGGATACATATGGCATCTGGCACAGTGAAATCAATGAGCTCAAACCATATTATCAGGTCCCCTTTCTCTCTCCATTTCATTATTCTATTACTATAGCTAACTATATTCTGCATGCAGGCTATCACATGGTAGTCAATATGGCCATCAGCAAGCCAACCACATCCTTCCAGCTAAACAGTCCCAGCTTAAGTTTCCCAGACACAGAATTTCCCCTCTGCCCATATAGTAATCCTATGGAATATTCTGCTTGACCCTTACCCAAGGTCAGAGAAACTCAAAGGTAAGGGTATGGTTCTGCAGATGGCCACGTCTGTCTAAGACTTCTGACACCACCTGCAGTGAGTAAGCCAAAGTGCAAAATCAGAAGGAACTGTCCTCACAAGACTGCTCTCACTTCACTCACCAGCCTCAAGTTCAGGGCTCCCAAAAAGGCCATCTTCACTTCAAGTCAGTTACCCACAAATATAGGGTATTGCATGACCTCCCTCAGGTTCAGTAATTGTCCAGAAAATCTCGAAGGACTCAGGGAAACAACTGACTTGTCATTATAGTTTTATTACAGCAAAAGGATACAAGTTATAACCAGCCAACGGAAAAGATGCATAGGGCAAGGTCTGGAATGTTTCCGGGTACAAAGCTTTCATCCTCAGGGATACATTACTCTCCTAGCACCAATGTATGACAATACTCTAAGAATACTTCCAGCTAAGGAAGCTCACCCAAGCTACTTTGGCCAAAGTTTTTATTGGAGGTTAATATGTAAGAATGATTAATTTAATAATTACTTACATAGTTTAACTCAATCTCCAGCCCACATACTTGCTGGAAGTCAGGATGCCATCACATGGTCTGAGGGGTGCACCATAATTCCCTTTCTTAAATAAAGTACCAGATGTGGTCCAATGGGCCCATCATGACTAACAAAATTGCTCTTAGGAAATTCCAAGGGACGAAACGTTACTACCTAGGAACTGGGGACAAAGACCGGCCTTCTCCTTGAGCTGAGGCCAAATTCTGTATTACACAACCCTATTTGGCCATCCCTGAAATAATCAATCACTAAGGTTTAAAAAATGAAATAATCTGGACAAAATGGATCTGTTTATATCCCAGGGGTGAAGGTACAGAGTGCTGAAGAGGAGGTTCCCAGAAAAAACCATGGACTGAAGCTGTGATAAAACACGTGAAGACAAGACACAACCTTGAGCCCCAGTAGTCCCCCATACCTGGCCACAAACATTTCCTCATTATCCAAAAATATTCAGACTATAAAAGTTAATAGGAATATTAGGGAAGATAGAAAGAAATGATTCGAAAAACCCCATGATTAGAAGCTAATTAAATAGAAATCTATCTATGTAAAACATTAAGCATGCATGTAAGAAAATTATTTGAGGAACAGTTGCGATAAATATTTGTTTACAGTACGAACTTTAAAATTAGCTATATATTTTTCCTTTCCTTTCTTTCCTTTGAATTGCAATGTCTAAAAAATACAACTGTTTTTATTGGTGAAGAAAAATATCATTCTAACCCTCAACAGTTTTCTTATTTGCAAAATGAGGTTGTTGTTTACCTACCATATGATTTTAAGATGATGAGACAAAATGTTTGTGAAATGCCAAACACACTGCATCTAATGGATAGTATCCAACTCACTGCTGCTGCTGCTTCTGCAGCTGCAGCTCCAGAATACAAACCACAGCTCATACACAGCAAGTAAGAGAACTGAGTCCGAATGATCAAATGATCGAATGATCACTACCTAGGAAATGCAGAACTCAGAAGAATCATTTTTTAGTTCTTTAGAATGAGGGAACAGTACATACAGGAAGGAATTCGAGGTGGGAAACAAAAGTTTTGATTTTATACTTCTTTCCCATCACTTTATGTACTAAGCAACCAAGGGCTAGTCACACCACCTCTACTGGCCCCAACTATTGCATGTGTAAAGTGGGGACAGTAGTACTATTTTACTTTCTTACTGAATTCTTCATGTGATATGTTGAGAAAGTATTATACCAAGTGGGTGGCAGTATTAGTTATAGGACTATCTTTTGCTTTGTACATATAAAGAATTACTACACAATTAGGCCAAAATGTGTAAGCTTCAATTACTTGTATAGTTACTGTGTCAAAAGAGAAAAGTCATTTCTATTACTCCACAAACATGAGATAGATAGCAATAAACATATATTTAGCAGTATTACTAGCAGAACTAACCAAAGCCAATCCTATTAACTAGAATATGAGAACAATTCCCCAAAACTGGAATTTACTTATAAAAAATTATGTGTTTATTCTTACATTTAAACTTCAGTATCTTCAAAATATCGTCCATTTGATGCAATACACCTCTCGAGACTTTTTTTCCACTGCTCAAAACAATTTTTGAACTTGTTGATTTGGGTGCCTTTTAGTGCTTCCATCATTTTTTGTTTCACCTCTTCCACATCAGCAAAACATTTCCCTTTGAGGATTTTTTCATCTAGGGTAAATAAATAACTTGGGATGAGAAAAGTGACTTGCATAATTCCACATTCTCACTTCATGCTTTTCTTAAACTTCAAGCTCAGAATTCCCAAAGATACGTTGTTACTGGAATATCATAAACAGATGACACCATAAGCACACATCTATATTTTAAAAGACTGCAACTCCTGAATGGTCAAGGGACCAAACACCAAATTTAAAAAGCGTATTTCCTTTTCCTATAGGTTGGCAACCTTTGTGCCCCTGTACCCCTGCAGAACTGTGCAGATGGAGAGGACGTTAGATGTAAATAATGTTGGCATTTAATAACAACTCAGATAATAACAACTCACATCAGTTAAAGTAGCTGAAATCCATAGCTCATTTTCAAAGGAAAATTTGATTTATGGTTTCTTATTGATGGTTTTCTTTTCTTGTTAGCATATGTGATCAAATATAATTGCTAAGCAATTACATATTAGAAAACAAATCTCAAAGACAACTTTAAGAAGTAAGCATCAGGCATAAAACTACTTTTCATACAGAGAATGGTGACAGTGATTAAAGAATATAGTCATCTAATCTATCCATCTACTGCTTCTACTTTTAGGTCCTTTAAGCCAATTTCTGTGTTTCTTAACATTTTGTCCTCCCAGGATGTCACCCTCCCTTGGACGCAGTCAGCAATTCTCCATGCTAACTCTGTCCTTTTTCTGCTGCTTCAATGCAAGTAAAGGAAAAATGAGTTTACTATAAATACGGACAGCTTTGATTTAGCTCCTATTTTTATTTAGTCTTAAAGATATGTTTACTTATGGAATAAACAAATTTCCCCAAACTAATATTATAGGATTATAATAGTTATAATTTTTTTCTCCAAATACAAATAGTACTATAAACCTATAGCTGCTGTTTTCTTTTTTCTTTTCTATTAAATTTGTTGGGGTAACAGGGGAAATAAATGGTGATGGAAGGAGACTTGACTTGGGGTGGTAAACACAATACAATATAGATGATGTGCTATAGAATTGTACACCTGCAACTACCTAATTTTATTAGCTCCTATTTTTTAAGTAATTTATTCTTAAATGTCAGTATTTTAATTACTAACAGCAAATTATCTCCCACATACTTCATGAGTGACGAATATTGACCAATATATTGATATTCCAAAGGGGACAGTTGTCAGCCTCAAAAGATTAACACTAACTTAAGGATTCTAACCAAAGAACTGTGAGGTATCATGTGTGACACCATAGAACTGAAAGAAGAACTACTTAATAGCCATTTAGTCCTGTATTTTATACCTCCTCTGTCTAGAACTCTCAGACACGCTGAAAGACTAATTTTTTTTTCCTTCCCTACTGACAGTTTTAGCCAGGTGAAGGAATGAAGCAGATGGCAACCAGATATGCTGATGAATATGACGAAGGAGGTTTCCTGTGGGGACTGTATATGTGACATGATTGTGGACGGGTGCTATGGGTGATACGGTGTCTGGAGGCAGGAAAGTGGTAGCTTCTCTGTGCTGCAAGAAGCTTCACTGACCAGGAAAAACTCACTAAAAGCAGTAATATAGGCCCTCAATGTTTTTACCTCACATCATTGTTGGCCCAAGCGCACCACTGTTCAAACAGGAGTCATACTTGAGTTGCTTTCACTATACAAATAAAACAACCCAAGAATTTTTTAGTAATAATGGGTTTTTTAATTGGCATGTTAAATCCCTCTCCCCACCCCCAAGTCAAGGCATTCCTCCAATGACTTTAAGCCTTTTGTAGAATTATGAACTTAGAGAGCTTTTTAAAGGAGAAAGGGATTGAATGCCAGGTGGGATTTAGCCAAAGCTGTCACAGCTCTCGTTGTTACCCCTCATAATCCATCTTGCTGAATCAAAAAGCAAACTGAATAGCTTAAGCAGTTTGTTTAAAGATACACTCCTGTCTTTCTAGAAGGGATTAATTCATGGCTACAGTTTGTTTGGAAAATGATTAGCCATATTAATTTAATAATTTAATAATTCATGTGGCATCTCTTCGAGCCAAAATGTTTTATAACTTTTCACCTCTGGATCACAGTTAATAATAATGATGCAGTTTTCATCCTGAAGCACAGACCCTCTCCATTGTCTTTCAAAACACTGTCAATTTTTCTGCATTTACTACAAAGAATACACAACATGTTGACTTTCAAACTTTTAAATAATAAGGATTCAGGCACTGCCTTTAAGAGGAATCACAGCAATACTGGATGTGGAGAGAGGGGAATTATTTTTAGTATTTATTCCAAACACTTGGCTCCATAAAAGCCACATTCATGTCCTGCTACAATAGGGAGACAGACTAGGTGGCTAAGAGCTTGAGCAAGAAAAAAAATAAGGCCAAACCTGTGATACATTTCAGAAGAAAGTGTTTTCCCTCAGAATGGGGTGATGCTAAATTTCAGCACAGCAAATGGATCTACATCTTGGAATACAGTATAATCTCTTTATATATCTAAGCAATCAGCCCCCTTTATATTATCCAATATTGCATATTTCATACTCAAGGCATTTGGCATATTTAAGTAATTCTTGAATTGAGACGGGGAAGGGCGAGTATTCAACAAACACTACATGGCTGCTATATTGGCTGCTATATATCAGGCACCATGGCAGGTCTTAGATAAACAGGATTAATAAAACACTGGTCCTTTATTCTGGAGCTCATAGTCTGAAAACGCGACAGACACTTACACAATAGATTATTCAGTGTTACAGTAAAGACCATGATAGAAGCGTAGCCATTAGGTGGAAGAAGCAGAACTCCACAGAACGCATGTAGGCAAAAACAAACCAAGAACTTCACTGGCTACCTTCACAGGGCCACCATAACCCATCCGCAGACTCGTTTTTCCCTTGCCCTTTGAAGGAAAAGTTGGATGAAAGAAGGTCCCATAATCTTCATAGATATGTTTCTTTTAGGTCAGTTGTCGAGCCAAAAATACTCTAGCTCAAATGTTCGGTCTATTTTATTAGTCAAAACACCAACTTCATTTAAAGTTAAAACTTATCTCTGCCAAACTGGTGGTGCCTTCAGGCTAAGAGACCTAGAGTAGAAAATGGTATGGTATTCTCTTTCTCCCATTCTCCACCTTGCATTTTCTTACCCACCTAACTCTCATTCCCACTCCCAAATTTGCCTCTTCTTCCATTAGGGATGGGGCAGGGCAAAGGGAGGAAAAGGAAGCATTAGGAACTGTCTTGACTGGTACTGTTGGAATCTGAAAAAAAGGCTCTTTTTTTCATAAGGTGTTTTTATTTATTTATTCCACAAATATTAATGGAACACCAATTACATTCTACACAGTGTTCAAAACATTGAGGACATATAATAAGAAAAGTCCCTGATTTTATAAACGTTATGTAGTCTGGTGGGGGCTATAAGTCAACTCTACATTCATATCAACTTAAATTATACATAAAATGTGTCTGATGGTGACACGTGCCAAAGGGAAAATGTAAAGAAAAGGGAGGTAGTGAGCATGAAGAGGTAGGTGCTATTTTATTTAAGGCAGTCAGCAAAGCTTTCTCTGAAAAGGTGATTATTAAGCGAGGCCGGGAAAAGGACTGAACAACTGAAGCCAAACAATATCAAGGTAAAGAGCACTCCTGCCTGAAAGAGTAATGACTGCAAAGGCCCTGAAGAAGGCAAATGGTTGGTATGTTCAAAGAACAGCCAAAAGGCTAAAGTACAGTAAGCAAAGGAAAAAAATGTTCAGAGATGAGACCACAGACGCAGAGGGAAGTTAGATCTTGTGGGAAAAAACTCAAGAGACCACTGGACTCTTTTCCTGAAAGGAGGAGGAGGAAGAGGAGGAAAAGAAGGAGGAGCAGGAGGAGCAATGGGGAAGAGGAGGAGGGGGAGCAGGAGGAGAGGAGGAAGGGTGAGAGCGGGGGAAGAGAAGCAGCAGCAGCTGCATTTGGGAGTTTTCAGCAGAGAAGTGAAATGATATATTTTTTACTAAATTTATTGGGGTGACACTGGTTAAAATTCTACAAGTTTCAGA
>PVJD01009043.1:0-29987 GCA_004026545.1 Mormoops blainvillei
TTCTTTAAATCCTGGGTTGTCAGACTTCCATGTATTTCATTTTTCTGACAGTTCTGAGTGTTGCTTGTTTTGAGTTTTAGTTGTAATTCTCTCTGTTGTTGCAAAAGGAGGCAAAGTGTGTCCACCTACACCTCTATCTTGACTGGAAGTCCTAAAATTTTTAAAAATGAAAATAAAAAATATACCATTGAAAGTAAATTCAAGGAAAAAAAAAGCTGGGAGTTGAACACAGGGAGGTAGGGCTTTCCAGGGAACCCTGAAGGGAGTACAACACTTCCCAGGAGGCCCTGCAGTGACTGTCCACGGCATTCTGACAGGCTTCGTGCTCTTTATGTGCCAGCTTTGGACTTAGCCCACAAGCCACGGAATAGCAGCAGAGGCTGGAGAGCAGCAACGAAGAAGTTGTCATGAAGCATGGAGTCCACCCATAGGTGGACTCGTCACTCTGCCCAGTGCCACCCCTGCCTCGCTGCACTGTCTGCCTGTGAGGTCCCAGTTAACTGGCCCACCCCCATGGGCTGCTTCTTCACCATGGCCATCCATCAGGGTCCTGACTGTGAGTCTAAAAAAAATCAGTGCCATCTTTAGAGGCGGTGTGGCTATGCAGGAATCCTAAAATATTTTTAGAATACAAATAAAATATAACCGCCTCAATATTTGATGACTTTATTGATGGTAAAAACTCAAATGGATCTTCTATCATATATATTTCATTAGATGATATGATTCAAGAATATGTTTTGGATATTCAGTTCTCCTATTTGCAAGAACTCAAGTTTTATGAGCCATGAGAAAAAGGAAAAAAAATACAATGATATAGAGGGGTGGGCAAAAGTATGTTACAGTTATGAGTATAAGAAAAATTTTAATCTTCAATTATTTATTAATTATTATACTATTTGTATTACAACTGTATGGCTCCTTTTGCCCACCACTGAATTATATTACTGTGTATTTCCTGCACCTTACATAGCCTGGGGGTTGATGAGCCTTATTTCCGGGAAGTTTTTGTACGTTTTTCCCCCAGAAACAAGCCTCAGAGCAGGAGTGCAGAGGCCCGGCGGAGCAGACATCTCAGATGCTCATGTTCACTAGAAGAAGAGCAAGGGAACTGTGTTCCAGGGAGTGAGAAGGAGTTTCCTACACAGATCCTATTGTATCTTTAATGGAACTGGTGTGTATCATTCCCACACAAGTTGCTGAGTCTCTGAGAATATAGTCTTTAAAATGAATGATGAGCTGGAATTAGAACACTCTACTGTTTGGTAGTGCGTTTTGGAAAGTACTTTATATTAAAGACAATACCTACTTTTCAGTGTTTCAGCCATACTTCAAGAGTTTGATTCCACTCTCACCATCTGTTAGCTCTGTGAAGGTTCTTATGTTCTGGAATTTGTGCCTCAGTTTTCTAATTTGTAAATTGGGGAAGATTATATCCACCTCACTTTTTTTTGTTTGTTTGTTTTGGGAAGTAAATGAGCTAATGCCTGCAAAGCACTTGTCATAGCACCTGTCACAGATGTTGGCTATCATCATTAATGCATTTCCTGACACCTGGCAATCATTCAATCTAAGGTAACTATTTTTATACAGTGTTGGGTATTATTGACTGAAGCAAAGAAAAATAAGGATTTATGGTAAGGTAGAATCCAATAAATGAGCTATGAAGTTCAAATGTTGCCTAAACCAACACACAGTTTGTGATAGTAGTTGGGGTGGGTGGGGAGCTGTCAGTCAAGCAGGATACATGAAGCAGAGGAAAGTTTTTGATAGACACATGAATCATTCTAGTGAATTTGATGACATTTTGGCCAGAGACATAACTTGACAATAATTGAGCTCTCCCCAAATATCATTTGTAAAGTAAATCTACCTTATTACTGTTAATTGGCAGCATAAATCCCCACTCTGTGGAAGTTTTGCACATTTGTGGATCCTATTGCAGGGTTTAAAGCAAATCAACAGAATTCTTCCACCCCATTAAGTTATAATGAAACCTGAACTGCTACCACAGTGGCAAAATATTTTTTTTTCATGTACCTGCTACTCACAGAGCAGGGAGAGAGGTATTTTGAAATAGATTTTTAAAATGAGGAAATGGAGATCTAGAGGTTAAGTGGTGAGTTTATGACAATTATGTCACTTGCTGGCTCAGGATTTCATTTTTCAGAGTGCATCCTCATAAATAATCTCCTCTTATCTACACACCTAAATAGAATATAAGGTATTATTTCCATATCACATATTAGAAAGTTGATATTTCTCCATCAGACGCACACTCAGCCTAACCTGTAATCAGTGATTCCAGCTCTTGCTATGAAATATAGAGGCTTCTTTTACTATTGGTGTTGAGCCTAGAGTATTCCCCCAGCATGGACTTTAATCTGACCCCTTTAAAATGAACTCCAACTCGTGTTTTTTGAATTGATGCTGTTAGACCTAAGAAAATAATTATAATTATTCTTCTTCATCAGCCCTAAAGCTAGCAGTACCTGCAGCTCTTCTGAGTTACTCTTTTCTCTAAATTAAACTTTCTCTTAATAGGTCTGACTCTATCTGTCATGAATTCTAGAACTTTCAACTCATCATCCTCCAGATAAATGTAGTTTATTTACTTCCCTGAGGGGGGAAAAATTGTTATTCATTCAACTAATATTGACTGATGGCCAACAGTGCTATATTTTCTGTGTGTTTATGGGTGGCCATGAACAAAAAAAGATAAGATCCCTGAGCTTACTTAGGTAATTTGCATATTAAGGCAGGTGAGATAGGCAGTAGACAAGAAATTAAATAATTTTAAAGTTTATTTTTTTATTGTTGTTCGATTACAGTTGTCACATTTTTGGCAATAAGTTTCTATAAAAATATTAAAACATAAAACAAAAAAGAGTCCCCTGGAGCACTATATTACAGTGAATGGGGGGCAAGAAGTCCCCCCTGAGGAAGTTACCTTCAAATGACAAAAAAGGAGGCAGATACTAAAAAATCTCAGGCAAGTGGGAGCCAAATAAAAGGAAAAGCCAGTGCAAAAGTAGAAACCAAACTGGTGTGTTCAAAGGCCAAAGGGAATCTCAGTAAATACAGACCAAGTTTCACAAGGGGCGAATGGGGGAGGACAAAGTTAGAGACATAGGCAGGGGTAGATTTATGGGTCCTCATAGTGCAGGATCTGGATTTAATTGTAAAACCCAATGACAGCTCTTGTTTTCCCATATGAAGGGATTTGATTTGATCTGTTTTTAAAAAGATTAAATTGGCTTGCTTTCTGGACAGTGGATTTTGGAGAAGCGACAGGGGACAGTGCAGCCCTGACTGCTGTGGCTCAGAGGTCTGGGCATTCCATCCCTGGTCAAGGCACATGTGTGGGTTGCAGGCCAGGTCTCCGGCTGGGGGGAGGCACCTGATCGATGTTTCTCACACATTGATGTTTCTCTCCCTCTCTTTCTCTCTCTCTAAAATAAAATAAAATAACATAAAATCTTGAAAAAAAAATACACAAAAGTAACCACAAACAGAGGGTACAGTGCAAAGTAGTGTTGGGTTATTCAGTAAACAGAAAATACAATTTTCAAATTAGAGTTGGTACAGTGGAAGTTGAAAATAGATCAATATGTAAGTTAACTGCCAAGGACATGATGATGCATTTTCTTTTCCTAGAGTTTGGGTAGATGGTGATTAAAAGAAAATTAGATGCGTCCTATTTGGGAATTTGAGTAGCTGAGTGGACACCATTGCCCTTCCCTGAAACAGGAAAGATTTGGGTTGACAGAGAAGGTTTAGAGTCTGGCATAAGAATGGGTATTTCTGTTTTTAATGATTTACTTCTAGAATTTACATTTTGTTTTAGGTATGTTGGTGCTCAAATACAGTACTGTGCAATTATAGTCTCCCTTGAACTTGAGCCTTTATATCTATTATATCAGCCTCGGGTTATAGCTGTTTCTTTAGCAGTCATGTGTATAAAAGAATGTATTCTGTTAAAAACTATGCATCCTGCCCCCTGCCGGTGTATCTCAGTGGCTTGAGCCTTGGGCTGCAAACTGAAGGGTCACCAGCTCGATTCCCCAGTCAGGGCACATGCCTGGGTTGCGGGCCAGGTCCCCAGTAGGGGGTGCATGAGAGGCAACCACACATTGATGTTTCTCTCCCTCTCTTTCTCCCTCCCTTCCCTTCTGTCTAAAAATAAAAACAAACAAACAAACCAAAAAAAACCAAAAAAACAAAAAGCTTTGCATCCTCCTTGGAGTTACCCTTGCTAATTATTAGATTCTAGCTCTATCCATTGTCTTTGAGCTACTCTGCAACTCTTTGGAAGTTGTAGGTAACAGTTATAAATTCTCCTATATCTAGTAGTGATTTTAATTACCTTTCTTCTTTGCAAAGACCAGTTTTGTACTCATTCGCAATTCATCTCAACATTCTTTAATACCATGTGATCTTTTGCTCTTTTGACTTTTTCTTTGAATCAGTTAGAACATCTGTCTAGTTCCCTTATATCGTATGAGTAAAATAAAATCTTTAACAAGTGTTCATTTTTGTATCTGTATATCTATATGAGAGTCATGGTTTTATCTTGTCCTGCAAATTATCTTTTAACACACTTCTCACCCATGGTTCATACTGAACCCCATGCCTTTGTCACAGGAACTGCAGTCAGGTTTGGTTTCCTGAATTCTGAATTTGATAATGTGACTTTAACACATTTCATTTTGTATGATGCCAATTTTCCTAGAAAATTCTAGATTCTCATGTGAAACAACTAGATTCAATTTTGCCAATACAGTTATGAATTCAGAAATCAAATGGTTAATATTATACCTCAGCACCAAGAACATTGTATCTTCCAGGTGGAAGGGAACATTTCTTAGCTGCTCTAGTCATCAATCAGTCTTTGAGCTTCTACAAGCCTTTTAGTAAAATTTAAGACACTGATGAACAACAGAATTAGTTTGTCAATAATGAAAAATATCAGTGGGTGTTTCTAAGCAAATTTACATGTTGACCCTATTCTCCGAAGCATGTACTTTCATGACTAGGTTCTGAGAGATTATAACTCATTAGTTTTTAGAGGAAACATACTTAAAGCTATATTCTAAACCTATCTTTTAAAAATTATTAACTCTAACTCATAAATTGGAGTTGTTCATTTTTGTCTTGTCAAAGAGGAAGAAAGCAGACTTAATGACAAAGAAAAACAAACATTCAATCTGTGGCAAAATTCTGTTTAAATATTTAGAAAATTATGATTCATAACAGAAAGGCAATTCCTAATATTTCCAGACCAGTATCAGGGTAAACACTTTTCCTAATCATATAACATTAATTGACTCTAGAATATCATTCGATGTGTAAGTTATTAACATTTAAAATATTAAATCATGAACATTAAATAAGGTGAAATTAATTTATAAAGGCCAGTCTACCATTTATTTTATAATAACTTTTAAAATATTATGCCAAGCCTGGCATATTTTAATAGAAGTTTTAATATATTTTAAGTCAGATTTTGAATGTGAAATGTGACTATTTTAGAGGAATTATAGATGAAATAGAACTTTTACTGCAAAATGGAAATCTTTAAGATTAGGGATTTGATAATAATTACCTTATGTATTTATAGCATCTATGAGAACCACTTGTATAAGTAGACTTGTAAGATCAATCAGTGATTACTGACTCTGCCATTGTGATAAAACAAACTCAAGTCTTACACAAAACTTATTTTTAGAGTTGGGATGGGTGGTGATTAAAAAAGAAGAATTACATGCTTTCTAGTTAAACAATTTGAATAGCTGGGTGGACACTGTTGTTGTTACCTGAAACAGGAAAAACTTGGGGCAAGAGAGAAAGTCTTGGGACTGGGATAAGAATGAATTGTTCTATTTTTAATATTTAGGTATGTTCTTACTTGCATGCAGTATGTATAGGGTAACTGTAGTTTCCCTTGAACTTGAATTTTTATTTCTATTATTATCAGTCTCATAGTTATTTAGTTATTTAGCAATCATGTAGAAAAGAATTGTATTCAATGGAAAGCTATGCATTTTTCTTAGGTTACCATCTGCAAAGTGCTTACTTTAAAAATCTTAGTTGAACCTGCTTTTTCAAAATGGGCTGACATTTTCGGCATCTTTAAAGCAATTCTAAAACAAAATATTTCTTTTGTCATTGAGAGATTATAGAATGGACTCGAAGAGATACAGGGCTAGCTTGACAAGGCCTCTCATTTGTGTTCCCTCATATGTGAAAGAGAAAATGTTTAGTTTCTGGAAACCTGAGGCTACCTCCCTTCCTTATAATTAGATTATGCTTTGTATTGACTTTTTATTTACTTCAAGTAAAGCACCAAGCGATAAATGGGCATTTTCATATTTCTGTAAGTTCTTTACATGAAGGAGAGGTCCCTTGTAATGTCCATTTTAGTTTCAAAACTGTATTGTTCTGATGATTACAGGTAGATGCTGTAGAGGTGGCTTTGCCTTACAAAGGAGCCTTTATATGTCTTATAGTTTCAAGGTACGAGTTCTAACGTCAAAAGGAAAGAGGTGGGACCCCATTCCGAACAGTTCTCAAAAAACCATGATGATAAAGAGTAACAACTCTCTTATAACATTTGGCATCCTAGGAGGCAATGAAGTGGCCCAGGGCTAATTTTAGCAATGAGAAAATTAGACAACGAGTTGAATCCAAAGAGTGCTAAAGGCATCATTGAATATCACTTTTCCCCACTACATGGATGTAGGTTAATCAGTTTGCACAAGTATAGGAGACAGAGACCAAGAAAATCAAAGATTACCAGAATTATATAGACCTCATCTTTAAGTTTCAACTGCATTAATAAAAACTGTGTTCCTCCCAAATGTCAACTCTAGGAGTTATTGAATAATCCAGTGCAGTGGTTTTTAACCTAGTCATCTCATTGCACACATAAAATAATTACTAAAATTCTGCAATCTGACAAAAAAATAGAAACAATTTTGATTCATTCACATGAGAAGGCTGTGTTGGCTTTTGTCATTTCTTTGACAATCTAAGGGAAAAGAGGCCAGTTCCCCTGAATAGTCAGGTATTTCATGTTTTAAAAATTCTTGTAGCACCCCAGTGTTGAAAATCACTGATCCAATGGCTTATAAGCACAATTATTTTTTAGGAACCTTTAAATCTTGAAACCTTTGCCTATTAAACTCAGGCTTTTCTGATCTTATATTTCAAAATTTTACTAAATTTTTGGATAGAAGGAAGTAGAAAAACTCTTGTACTGAGTCACCATAATCTCCTCTCCAGCCGAACTTATATTGAAAGAAAAACCATGCATTTCCAAAGTATTTTTTTTAATCTTTGTAAAAGAGTGTCAATAGTAATGTGTTATTATCTGAAGAAGAAAAAGTGAATATGACTTTTGGCATCACCTTCAAATTTGAATTAAGAGAACTGGTTAGCAACATTCTGAAACAAATTCTATATTTTTTCAAAAATATGTTTTTAATAACTAAAATCTTTGGCTGGAATTTGTTGCTCTAAATCCACAAATGGACATTAGTTGATTATATCTTTTTATTCAGGTTTGGGAAAATTAACCCATTCTACTTTCCATTTCTGTGACAAGAGCACTTAATATTTAAATTCTCTTTTAACTGTCCTGACATATTACTGGTTGCAAGGTATGAGAGGAAAATTAAGTTCAAATATATGCATATTTTTCAAAAGTAATATTTATTTAAAAAGTAAAAATGATATAATAAGTGATAATAAGGAATAGGTGGTCAGATGAGATTTCAGTGAAGCAATACAAAATGATTTTTTGGTAAATGAAAAGCATGCAAAATGATACTGGAAGTATAAGAAATGCTATGTATTGAAACCTAAAATTCTGTATGCATTCATTGATAATGACAGTCTTCCATACAACTTAGTATTTTTTTAAATCCTCACCCAAGAATATGTTTATTGGTTTTAGAGAGAGGGGCAAGGTGGGGGAAAGAGAGAAAGAGAGAGAGAGAGAGAGAGAGAGAGAGAGAGAGAGAGAGAGAGAGAGAGAAGAGAAATACTGATGTGAGAGAGAAATATGGATCATTTGCCTCCCATATGTGCCCTGACCAGGCTTTGAACCTGCAACCTTTTGGTGTGTGGGACTATGCTCCAGCCAAGTGAGCCACCCAGCCAGGACATAACTTAGTAATTTTAAAAAATTATAACTTTAAATTAAGTATGTGCACCCAAAATATCAGTTTTGTATTTTATCACTAGTTTGCAAAAAAGCCTTTCTGCTAGTTTTCCTTTGGGTTGTCATTTTTCCAGAGACAGAAACTGTGACAAATTATCCAGTTCCACATGAAACCTAAACTGGTCCACTGTTCTCTATTCAATGGAAGGCACAATTCATCTGTAAAGTGTTCTCATTGTGTGTTTCATGTAGAGAAAGAAACTAATATGTCCTAAGCGTTCTGCAGTTATTTTCCATTTCTTCTTGTTTCTGCAGCAATAAAAGGAGAGAAGGAGAGTTAAACATTTATTTACTTGTCAGACTGGACAAAATTCTTCAAAAAGAAAAATTATATGCTACCTGAACCACTTTAGCAATTTCAGCAATCTAAAGAAAAAAAAGGATTGATTTCTGTTTAGCCCCTTTATTTTTTATTCTCTCAGTAATACTGTTTGTTTTTTTTTCCTAGATATTTTTCTCCCTCAAAATTAAGGGATTATTTTAGAACCATTGTGCAATATTTTTTTGAAAAACTAAAGTTCTTTACTCCTAAAGTAAAGTTCTTTACTCTCTATTCTGTACTTGAGATATATAAGTTCTGGTTATGTCTGGAGGTATTAAGATAATAGGTACATTCTGCTTAAGTGCTTTTTAGTGAGTTGAGGTCCTTAAGCCTGTAAGATGTACCTATGAAGAATATGTAAATGGATAATTTAAGCCAGAAAGAGGAGAATTATCTTTTTTGGCATTTATGAAGTATAATATTGTGTTCACTTTAAAAATATTAATTTACAGCATTTGGAAAATAGCACTCTAATTCTAGGGGCAGACCACAGAAAAGGCACATTGTCTCTCTTTTATAGCATTCATTTCTTTGATGTATAGAATAACTAAATCAAAAGAAAAACAAAATTTGGACATAAGATATGATATTTTTCATAGCCACCAGTAGGGATGAAACTTTCCAAAGAAAGGGTTCTTCTAGTTTAATTAGGCTCCTTGTACCTATAAGAAAGTGTCCTTTTCTGCAATTTGCATTTTTAGATATTTTCAACGCTCTATAGAAAGTGGCTTTCTGATTTAATTAAATGTTAGGCCTTAAGAAACAAATCATTTCTTACAAATTGCTGTCTGCAAACACAACGCATCTGTAACTGGATCATTGTTGTTCTGATTAAGTTATCTTGACTGTTTTTCTTTCTAAACATGGGAGGCGAAGACTCAGTATGGGAGTATCTGAGTTTTAGATCAACGTTATCCAAAATAGCATTTCCAAACTGACTGCAATAGAATTGGCCACTGCTTTCTAATGTAGAATTTCAAATGTAAAACTATATTATCTATATGTGCCAATTTTTGTCTTTGAGGCAAAGAATAACAAACCATTTAAGTGTTCACATGAATATACTAATGATGGATATCAGGGATAGTGAAACTATCATCTGTGAGCCAAATCAAGGTTGCATCCTATTTTCCCATAGCCTATGAGCTATGAATGGTTTTTACATGTTCTACAAAACAAAAACATACCTGAAAACAAACAGGGTATGTGATGGAGACAGTATGGCTCGCAACACCTAAGGCATTTACTATCTGGTCATTTAAGAGAAAGTTTGGCAGACCCGGTCTCTATCTGAAGGTATTTATATACACAAACATACAAAGTATTCTTTTCTAAGTCTCTAATTTCCAGCTCTTACATTTTTGCCTTAGGTTTGCAACCTATTACCCCTTTCTTGTTTTTGAGTTCTTTCTTTTGAGTTCAGGTGCGTAATTACATTCTTCTACAGTGTAAATTAAGTGTGCTTTAAAATGACATGTGCCATGGGCACCAAAGAGGAGCATTTTGCTGCTTATGTATGTAATCAAATGAATTTAAATGAATCTGCCCTTCGTTTTTGCACTTCTGTTAACTCAGTGATCTGTGTGATTTATTTTATTCATTCTAGCCAGCAAATATTAATAAACTACTTATGTGTGCAGTAAATAACATGCAGCCTCTGACCTCGTATACTTACAGTGTGTAAAGAAGACAGAAATTAAATAGACATTACAATAAGGATCAAAACTATTCCACGGTACTACTTCTTATAGGGAGACAGAATCGAGTGGGGAATATTATAGAAGGCATTTGGGAGACTTACACTTTGCATTTGGAAAGTCCACAGGAAATTGTCCAATTGTAGGAGAAATACAGGGAGGGAAACATCTTTTGTAGTTACAGGGGTAATAGAGAAATGGTCCATTCTAGAGTAATAACAATATGGTAACTGCTTGGAAAGCTGGTCATTCATATCCAAATTTTTAGCTTTGTGAAGCCCTAAAGGGTGACACTGTGATTATTACCCCAATATTGTCAAGAAAAATCAAATAACGTTCTAGTAGCTGTAGCCTGTTATTGCTGTAAAAAGAGAGAGAGGGAAAGAAAGAGAAAGATGGTGTAAAACATATTTTCATACAGCAAATCTTTAGGCTTTTCGAGAAGCCCCATTAACTAACAAGCAATTGTTCCATTTGAAAGTAAAGCTCACTAGCAGTGTCATTTTGAAGGTATAAGCAAAGTCAGTTTTCCTCACTCAGGGAGTGAGTGGCCAGCCTTGTAGGTCTTGGCAGTAACCAAGCACTTCAGACTCAGGGACCTGGAGACCAAAGACTGGAATTTTGTTTTATTTTTTTAGTAGGTTACAACTTTATTAACTTGAAAGTGAAAGCTAAACATTTGGTTTCTGTTTGCCTACTCTAGCTGTGCTGTCCCATTCAGTAGCCACTTGCCAATATGACTTTAAGTTAGATTAAATTAGATTAAGTTGAAAGCTCAGTTTCTTAATGACTTGGGACACACTTCAAATAGTCAGTAGCTACGTACAGCTAGTGGCTACTGTATTGGACATTTTCATCATGACAGAATGTTCTATTGTAAAGGAGCTATGATTACATTAGTCACATTAAAATCATATGTATTAAGTTATCTAAATAACAGTTATCTCTCATACACCCATTCAGACCACTTCTTTCTCTAATTGTACTTTAAGGGTAAGCCTTTGAACTTGAGCTCTCCTTATCTTAGCTAGATAAGAACTCCTCCAAAATTTTGGGATCACATCATGCAAAGCAGTTACAACTCTATTTACTTCTCGGTATTTAGATTTTAAGTGCTTTTATTGAAGTTAACGTAAATAAGAGTGCATGTAGTTCAGTCAGTTATCTCAGAATAAACACACTCATGGACTTTTGCCAAGGTCAAGAATAGAACATTCTTCATTATAATTTTATTGACTGAGCAATTAATGTTTTTGAAAGAGTAGATGTTCAGGTTCTTTCTGCTTTTATGATTAAATTTATATGATTAAATTATCAATGTTTTTTATTCTAATTTTCTCCATGATGCTCATAATTTTGGCCTTTTTGGTTAATTATATTAATTCTCCCCTTCCCCAAGCCATGGTCTGGGAATGTGGATGAAGGTGAGGGGGAGCTAGCCAAGGGCCAAATAATAAAAAATTGAAGTAACCATGTGCTGTCATTTAATACTTTGTCAGTTAGTACTGGCCTCCCCTATGCTGATAATCAGAAACACACATCTAAATGATAAACTGGGATCATATACTAAATGATAGTGGCCCTATTATTATTTTTTAGAGTAATGTTTTCATTGAAATTAATTCATGTAGAAATGTACACAATCAGAAATTGGTGCCTTTTCCTGTCATTGAATATTCTTCTACGTGAAATTTTAAAAGGTTGTAAGTTACTCCACCAGTAGATATACCATCATGTAGATAAGTGATCCCTGTTGTAGGATTTCTGGTTTTCTTTCCTAGTCTTTTTTCAAAATCCTCACCCCTCACAAGGCTGCAAAGATAAATATACCTGTATTTAATATTTTTGTGCTCATTTTCAATATTTTTTCTTAGAATAAAATTTGTAGTGGCAGAATCTCTACATCAAAAGGCATGTGCATTTCTAAAAATAAACTTTTTTGTTTTAGAATAGTTTTAGATTTACAGGAAAATTACAAAGGTTCTGCAGACAGTTCCTATGGACCCCTCACCAAGTTCCCCCTATTAAGATTTCTCATTAATAAAGCACACTTGTCACAATTCCCATGAACCAACATTGGGACATTATTACCAACTAAACTCCATACTTTATCCAGATTTCTTTAGTTGTTGCCTAATGTTCTTTTTCTATCCCAGGATCCCATTCAGAATGCCACCTTTAGTTGTCATGTCCCATTAGGCTCCTCTGGGCTGTAACAGTCTCTCAGATTTCCTTGTCTTTGATGAGCTTGATTCTTTTGAGGAGTACTGGTCAGGTATCCTGTAAAATGACCCTCAGTTGGGGTTGGTCTGATTTTTTTCTTTTTTCTTTTCTTAATTGAGATATAACTGACATATAACATTATGTTAGTTTAAGGTGTACAATATAAACTTACCGCAGTAAGTTTAGTTAACATTCATCACCATACATAGTTACATTTTTTTCTTGTGTTGAGAGATTTTAAGATCTAACCTTTTAGCAACTTTCAAGTATACAATATAATGATATTATTATAACTATAGTCATTGTGGTGTACATTACATTCCCAGGACCAACTTATATTTTAAGTGGAAGTTTGTACCATTTTCCCCTTTCACCCATTTGGCCTACCCTCTCAGCCTCTGCCTCTGGCAGCCATCAATGAGTTCAGTTCTTTTTTTTTTCCCCTTTGGATTCCAGGTATAAGTCATATCATACAGTACTTGTCTTTCTCTGGCTGACTTTTTTCATCAAGCATCGTACCCTCGAGGTAAATTCATATCGTTGCAAATGGCAGGATTTCCTTCTATGACTGAATAAATTTATTTTTATATATTGTTTCCACATCTTCTTTATGCATTCATCTGTTGATGGGCCTTAAGGTGTTTCCATACCTTGACTATTATGAATAATGATGCAATAAACATGGAGTGCATATATCTCTTTGATACCTCATTTTCATTTTCTTTGGGTAGATACCCAACAGTGGAATTGCTAGATCATATGGTAGTTTTATTTTTAATATTTTGAGGATCCTTCATACTGTTTTCCATGTGGCTGTACCAATTTATATTCCCACCAACAGCACATAAGTCTTTCTTTATTTTCTTTTTTGTTATTTTAAAAATTACTTTACTTTATTTTTATTTTTTCAAATTTCAAACTATGTTTTAATCCTGATGGGTTTTTAAAAATTATTGTTTATGCTATTACAGTTGTCCCAGTTTTCCCTTTTTGTCCCCTCCCCCCATTCCCACAGTCAATCCCCACACCATTGTTCATGTCCATGGTTATTTTTATTTTTTATGTTGTTACAGTTGTTCTCAATTTTTCTCCCTTTCCCTACCTCCACCCAACCCCACCTTCTCCCCTCCCTAAACTGGTCTCCATGTTGTCCATGTCCATGGGTTGTTCATAAATGTTCTTTGGTTAAACCCCTCACCATCTTTCATCCCATCCCCTGCTTCTTTCTGGCAGCTCTCAGACTGTTTTATACATCTAAGCTTCTGTTACTGTTTTGTTTGTTGGTTTATTGTGTGCATTAGATTCCACATACAAGTGAGATCATGTGGCATTTTTCTTTCACTGTCTGGCTTAACTCATTTAACATAATTCACTTAAGATAATTTCCTCCAGGTCCCCCCATGCTGTTGCAAATCCTGAGTTTTTTCTTTTTTATTGCTGTGTAGTGCTCCATTGTGTATATGCACCACAGCTTTTTTATCCACTCCTCTATCGATGGGCACTCATATTCTTGGCCATATAATTAATTTCTTTAAATTCTATGGCATTGCTATTTAGAAATATAAGGTTTGGTCCCTATGGCTTTGAAGATATTTTCCAAATTTGATGTAATAAAATCTATAAATAGATTTTTTTGTGACATGGAAAACAAACGTATTTCATAGAGTTGACACTCATTATTCACAATTTAAAGTGCCTCTGTCCACCAACTCAGATATATTTGTTCTACAGCAAGTTCTGAATTAACTAGCTGTTAAAGGCACACCACTGAGTAGATGGCCTTGTTCAAAGTCATTTAGCTTTTTCATGCATCAGTTATGTGTTTTGTTATGTATTTTAGCAATGGCAAGCTGCTGTGTACCTTGTGAAGATGACATAATGAATGATATCTTTTTTTTCTTTATAGGCAAAGGAGTAAACTTTTATTCCCTAAAAAGCTATATCTAAAATAAAATTTCACTGAGTCTGTTTGAGGAGTAGTCCAATCTTAATTATTAGTTGCTTAAGATCAATGCTACTTTA
Source organism: Mormoops blainvillei (assembly GCA_004026545.1). Lineage (NCBI taxonomy): Eukaryota > Metazoa > Chordata > Mammalia > Chiroptera > Mormoopidae > Mormoops > Mormoops blainvillei. The sequence continues at coordinate 14,489 of PVJD01009043.1, forward strand.
ATAATTTGAAGTAAAAATTAATTTCAACTGATTTCCAAAATTACTCATCACAGTTTAACTTATCGTGGAAATAGGGCCCTTAATTTATAGATTTTTGGGATGAGCCATAGAATATTTGAACTCCCTTAAATGGTATGCGAAACCTTTTGGTTTATATATTGGGATGATCCATATCTTTGATCATGTAGATTAATCTAATTGTATTTTAAATTTGTCCCTTTTGCTCAATCTCTGTGATCATTGCCCTCTTTCAAGGCCTTAACATCTCTTCCACAAAGTGGCCTGTAGGACCCTGGCTTGTAGCACTAAATCCATCTCTTACATAACCTTAGACAGCATTGGCAGCTATTGAAAATACAAGGCAGAGATGAAGAGGAAAGTTTGATAGGATTATTTCGTCAATTCCTTCTAGTGGCTCACATCTAGATTCTTTAACATGTGAAGAAGGGTCGGTATTATCTGCTCCAGCAGGCAAAATTCATCTTGCCCCTCTTCACTGCAACTCAGAGCATCCCTATTCTTCGGAACACTCTTTCTTTTCCCTTTTCATGCAGATAACTCTGTTTATACTATATAATTTGATTAAGGCATTCCTTTCCCTTCCTGAGGAATTCTTAACAGGCTGGATCTGTTATTTTTTGTGTGTGTTTCTCTAATACCCGGACATATCACTATCATTATAATGACCACACCATATGCGTGGAACTTCAGTGTTCATGTGCATGTGTGTGTATGCGTGCATGTGTGGTTTCTCTTGACAGTTATTGTCTTGAAAGTATAGCCTGTTATTAATTGGACCTCTTTCATCCTCAGTTTTCACCTCTTTAAGGTAAAATAACAATGGCCAGTTTGCAGAAAACCACTCTGTTTTGACATATTGCCTACAAGCTTCTGCCAATGTAGTTTTTATTTTATTTTATTTATTTTATTTTATTTTATTATTTATTTTATTTTATTTTATTTTATTTTTTGAATTCTTGGGGAAGAAAAGGAAGGGAAGGTAGAAGGAAAGAAGGCAAAGAATGAGAATAAGAATTAAAACTATAAAAAATTACAAAAATGGTAAAATATATTTACTGTTTTCTATTTCACTATTTTCACTTTTTAAAATACATGTTTATTGATTTTAGAGAGAGAGAGAGAGAGAGGGAACATCCATGTAAGAGAGAGAAACATTGGTCGATTGCCTCCCAAGCACTCCCTGACTGGGGATTGAACCTGTATCTTAGGTATGTGCTTTGATTGGGGATCGAACCTGCAACCTTTTGGTGCACTGGGGTGACGCTCCAACCATCTGAGCCACTCCACCGGGCTTCACTTTTTAAGGATGATATTTAGTGACTACACAGTATTTCTTAACATGGCTGTAGCAAATTTATTTAACAGTTTTTCTATTTTTGGACAATATGGAAGTTTTTGTTTTTTTCCAAGTATATGCAGTCTGGCCTTTAGCATGTAGTTTTTTCTGTATTAAGAATCATATCATTACTATTGATTCCCAGGCAGAGAAGTTTTCTGATACACAATTCCAAGGCTCTGTACTTACTTTCATTGCTAACAGCACTGTATTGACCACTCCTTCACCAGCAGCTCTCAAACAACTTACTGCGTTTTAGAATAGCCATCTTTAAAGAGAACGAAAACTGCCTCGTCAACGTTCATGCACTAATTGGGCCTTCCTCTTGTGCTCATGGGAGGTGATTGAGAATTGACCATCTATTGATTCTCTCCTAAAAGAGATCCAGTTATTCTGGGTGGCATTTCTGACACCCCAGAGAGAAAATGCTATACTTGAAATGATGAAGCTAGTGGATGAATAAAGTGCTTTCACGAAATTACTTGTCTTTGAGAACTCGAGCAGTGACAATCATATACGGTAGACAAGTTTATATCTATGTGTAAATTCATATGTGATTATCTTTCCTATACACTCAAAACCTTATTTGTTTTGATGATATTTTACAGATGTTGCTACCTGCAGGATGCAGGGAAGATGCCATGCAATATGTCAGTCTCAACACCCCAATAGAAAGAACTTGTTTGCTCACAATGTTGTACATATTGGGCCATATTTTTCCAAGTGCTAATTTCTCCCTTTCATGGAATTTCCACCTTGAGAGAATCATTAACTCTTTCAGGGTAGCAGCACACCAGTTACCAAGTTTATAAAACTAAAATTCTAAATCCAGGGAGGAAAATGAAAGTTCTATAGTCCAACCCCTTGTCTTTGTACAGGATTGTCTCAATAGGGAATGGGTAAGGGTATGAATTCTAGGGAGTAATTTTTGGATTTAAATTTTTTCTCCACAAGCCATAAAACTCCTCTGTTTCTCAGTTTGCTCATAGGTAAACAATATCTACCACATAGGTTTATTCTGAGGATTATAGTAATCTAAACATATGAAGTACTTAGAACTTAAATACTAATAAGCACTCAATAAGTGCTAGCTATTATATCATTAGTGTTATTATTATTATCATTATTAATTTGGTGAGCTTCAGAAAAAAAATGTACATCTGCATTTGTTAAGGTTGAGGTTTGAGTCTCCCTCTTAAGACTGGTACTCCTGGAAGTAGTAACTCACCCTGGGAAAATCCAGTTAGTGGACAAGAATTGTGGCCATTAATTAAAAAAAGAAGAAAAAAGATCTGTGCAGATAATCCCACCTACACAGGTTTCTTCTTGTGTCATTCCATTTGAGCTCCTAGGAACATAAAGCTTTAGCTCTGTAGTCTCCTGAAGTAATCAATCGTTGAAACAAGAAAATAGCTGCAATTAATAGGGTCCTGATTACCTTATTGGCTTTTGGCTTTGTGGATACAAATGCTGAGCTAAGATTTAGGAAAGCTGTGTTCAAGACAAGGTCTGCATCTTAGTAGAGTGATCTTGGACTACTCAGTACCTCTACTTTTCATATTCTTATCCAGACTGTGGGACTCAGAAGTTCCTGAGATGCTTATGGGAGAGCTAAAATCCTGTGATTGATTCCGAAAGGAATCGTGCTTTCAAGATTAGGGAACGCATCGTGCTCTAAGTTCCTCAAACCATTATGATATTAAAAATTGTCAGGAAAATCATTTTAGTTATACTTGCCATAGAAGAGATAAGCCATTGAAGCATTTCAGATGGGGCATGGCTTTTCTGGACTACACCAAAAACCCATTGCTGGGCCAGATGAAGTTCCTGGCATGATAAGTTAGTAACATAAAAAAAAAAAAATCAGAAGTGAGTTAGCCTCACAGAGAATTGACAACTGTTGCAGCCAACATTAGCCAAAGTTGGCTTGGCAACCATTGTTCCCTACAGGGATCACTCATTTGGTAATGCCATTGTCCCTGGAAAGTTGGTCTTTCTAGTTTTTAGAAAATTAGTTCTTTGTAGCCAAACTCTTCAATATGCAATGTTTCTGACATCATTTGAGAAGAGCTTAAACCATAACCTGTCAAGTTCATTTCTGTGGTGTTAGAATATTTGGCACTTTCTGGTTCTTGAAACAAACTGTGCCAACAGGGTCATTTCCTCATTGAAAAGGAAAGGGCCATGCTGTTTTGCCCAGATTTTGCTGGTAAACAGTTACTCTGCTTTCAGCCTTTAGTTTCCTGGCATGGGCTGTTTACTGTGGAACCAAGGCATGCTGGTTGAACCTCAGAGATCACTCTTATTCCTGTATCTCTTGCTTCTATATTGCTTATAAGTAGAGATAAAAAGGTGCTGTCCATCAAAACATCTTGTTTAAAGTAGAACAGTATTTTGGTCCTGGCTGGGGTAGCTCAATGGATTGAGCATCAACCTGTGAACCAAAGGGTTGCCAGTTCCATTCCCCAGTCCGGGCACATGCCTGGGTTGCAGACCAGGTCTCCAGTAGGGGGCGCGCGAGAGGCAACCACACATTGATGTTTCTCTCCCTCTTTCCCCCTCCCTTCCCCTCTGTCTAAAAAACATAAAATAAATAAAATCTTTAACAAAATAAAGTAGAACAGTATTTTGGCAATCCATTGGCACATTGATTACAATGGAGCCCTGTCTAATTCAGCAATTAGGGTTTAAAGTCAGCCCTTAGGGTGAAAACCTTATCTAATAAAATTTGCCTTTAGCAATCCATTAAGTTAGACATAAAGTACAGTGTAAATAGATTTATGTACAACTCTATGCAGTAAAATATGTATATTTTTTAAATCTTATATGAAAAATGCATATTTTTACTCTAGAATCACACTCCTCACACACTGCAAGATAATCAGTGAGAGAGGTTCCCAGGGACTGACAGAGTTAATTTGCATTTTTCTGTTTATGACCCTCCTGGTAATAGTCAGTTTATGGAAGAGCAGGCAGAGTCACTCAAACCAGTTCAGTTCTTGTTTTTCCCCTTCACTCTTTGTCTCCCCAAATTGTACACTTAGAATATTGTTTGTTAAGTGCACAAGTGACATGGCTCCTCTGTAACGAGGTTATAGCTCTATGTTCATAGAGGGAAGAGATACATTGAAAGACGTTTTAATGATAAGTTGCCGCAGCAAATGTTTAAATTACTGTGATGGACTGAATATTTGTGTCCTCCTCCAAATCCTCATGTTGAAACCCTAACACCCAGTGTGATGGTAGTTAGAGCTGGGGTCATTGAGAAGTAATTAGGTTTAAATGGGGCCATGGGGGCGGGACCTTCATGATGAGATTATTTCCCTTAGAGGAAGAAAAAGAGACAGCAGAGTTCGGGTAGGCACGTAGCTACAAGGCAACCATATGCAAAGCAGGGAAACCTTTTGCCGGACACAGAGTGTGCTGACACCTTGATTGTTGACTTTCTAGCCAACAGAGCTGCGAGAAATAAATGTCTGTTTTCAAACCACCGGTCTCGGGCATTTCGTAGTGACAACCTGGGCTAACTAAAACAATCTGCTTGACAGAGATTTTTGGAAAACAGCAGAAGAATGCTGTTACTTGCATGTGAGTAGAAACATGACACAATAGAGATAGAGCATTATAACTCAGTGATGAAAAAATAAAGTGGTAAATAAATAATCTGGAAGCTGTTATTCATATAGAAAAAATTAAATCCGTATCTTTCAAATACACAAAAATCAATTGCATGTGGTTTATATACCTAATTATATGCAGCAGACATTAAAACTTTTAAAATAAAATGTAGGGTAATTTTTTATAAACTCAAAGTAGGAAAGAGTTTCTTTAATGAGATGAAATCATAAATGAAGTGTTCACATATTGGTCTACATTAAACAGTGTTCAACAAAAAACCCTATGAACCCTCAGCGAACTCATAAACTGGTAGTAAATATTTGTAACATATATAAATAACGTGGGATCCTTATTTCAGGTTTATAAAGAATTCCTATACATTAGCACAAAGAGAAGACAGTAACTACTAGAAAAATGGATAGGATTCAAGCAAGCAATTTCAGACTAGACCAATGGATAATTGATAAACTCTCAAATTTACTAGAAATTGGTAAAAATGTATGTGAAATAAAGAGATAATGTTTCCTATGAGATTGGTAAAACATTTAAATTCTTATGATATCAAGTTTGGTAAAGGTGTCAGGAAAAGGAAATTCTTAGACCCCATTGCCCTCTGTATAGCTTGCTAAACCTAACTTACAGAACAGTTGGGTAGTATCTGTAAAGAGAAATTGTACTCATCTGTACCCCAGCAGTTCTGCTACTAACTGTGATTCAAGAAAAAAGCCTTCATATATGAGCAAGGAAATGCATATGCACTATTATGGAATTATTTGTATTAAAAAATTAAATACAGTATATATGTTTATTAGAAGGTCTCTTTTTACTTGTCTTTTATTTATTTGGTTTATACAGTGTGCAGACATAATCACATTAAACCTTCACATTATCTCATGTCCATTAAAAAGAACCAACAATGCTGAGCCTATTTAAATTACAGAAAAAAAATTATACCAACCTAATATTTTACAAAAGAACTAAGCAGGTCATGGAAGGTTGTCATGGGGAGGGTTGTCATGGGAAGGGCATTCCTGAGCTAGTGTCTGGATGCCAGGTGCCTCTGGGAGAGAGAAGGAAAAAGGTGCTTTCAGATAGGAAGTGCCTGATTGTCTTTGTGGCATATTCATACCGGAGAGCCCAATGGCACAGCTGAAGTGAATTAATCAGAACTACATATCTGAACAGACTAAATCTCAAATACAATCCCCAAAGAAAAGAAAGCATGCCCATATGACAAAGAAAATAACATTTATTAGGTGCTTATTCTGTGTTAGGCATACTGTAAATGCATTTTATATAAAGTTTAAGGTAACAGGCAAAATGTTACATTATATTGTTCAGTGAAAAATATCTTTGGAAAAGACCAACAATATAGATGATAATGATTAGCATAATATTCCAGAGAGTGGGTACCCAGGAAAGCGGTGTTGGGGGGCGGATTATGATTGAGCAGCAGCTTGCAGAAAGCTTCAGCTACATCTGTAAAGATCTAGCCCTTAAAAATGAGTTTTAAAGTAAGTTTAGCAAAGTGAAGCTATGATATGGTGAGTATGTAAATATACATTACATTTCCCCCTAGATAAACTTGGGTATATTTGGAATATTCCAAATATTTAGAAATTTAAAAATTGCTATTGCAGTTATTTTTGCAGTGCATTAAGTTAGCAGCTCTGTGAAATGTATGGCAACAACAGGGTAAATTGCTCTATACTTAATATTTCCAGTGATAGCAATACACAATTTAAAAATTTCACCCAGAATTCACCTCCATAAACTCTTCAGTAGCCACATAGTTAAGTTCAGAGCTTTTATATTTATCAGCATTGCTTTGAATATAATTCAAAGATTAGCGCTAGAGGAATACATGTATGTAGGAAACCTAAGTAAACAGAGGGATCTCAGGTCATTTATGGATTCACTGCATATTTACATTTTTATATGTTTACACTAAAAAAGAAGTTAAGCTGCACAATAAAAGCATTAAGATATATGCTTAAAACTTCCAGTTCAACAAAACATGCTATAAACAAACTTAGTCAAGTCACACATTGATTTGTAAAGTCAATAAAACTAAAGACATGATTTCCACTTTCTTGAGTTTAGTTAGAATAGTTCAAGCTACTTGATATGAGTTTTCAGATTTAAATTGGAATAAAAAGAATCAATGGACAACATGTACAAAAATTTAATTGGTATCTTTTTTATTTTTCTATTAGTTTTCTGTGGTTATATTTAGGTACTATCTTATAAAAGAAAAAGAAAATTGAACAGAAAACAAAGATTTTTTAAATGGGAGAATTCATAACTTTTTCATTAAATATGTAGTCAGTTGCTTTTTTTCAGTGGCCTCACAGCTAGAGTCCTAGCTCAGTCCCCCTGGAGCCCTCCAGCCCCATGTCTGAGTGTGTGACCACTGAGCCTGACCCAAATGTGTTGGACGGAGGGAAAAATGACGGTGTGTTCCAAGGGGCCTGTCTGGCAGCACTGACCCTGGGAATACAGGAGGGGTCAAATGCATCTGTTACATCCCAACCACTCACACAAGCAAGGGACTGCCTTGAGCCCTCAACCCAAGATGGGAACCTGGATACTGTGCCCATGCCACGTGAGCACACAGGTACCCCAAGGGCCTTGTACATAGTAGGTGGACAATAAACACTTCCTGGGGGATTTCACATCAAGATAAAGGCATAGGTAGACACGCTTCACCTCCTCACACAACCAGAGAGAGAATTGCAACTAAACCTCATAACAAATAACACCCAGCACTGTCAGAAAATTGGACTGTATGGGAGTCTGACAACCAAGGATTTAAAGAAGCCACATTCATCTGGATGGGTAGGAGGGGCAGAGACACAGAGATGGATGCAGAGGTGAGGAGATGCAATGTGGTGTGGAGAGGCAGTAGCGGACATGGAATGGGTGGTCCCAATTCACATGTGGTGGATAAAAATTGGGAGGGATACCTTGGGAGCCAGCAATCCCAGCCCCAAGCCAGACCACACAGCCCAGGGTTCCAGCCAGGAAGATAAATCACCATAACTTCTGGCTATAAAATCCAGTGGGGGTTGGGGAGGTGGAAGAAAATGCCAGAGTTTCAGGAGACTCCCACTTAAAGGGCCCGCACAGTTTTAAAACATATGCAAACCCACCCACTCTGAGATTTAGCACTAGGGCAATACCTGGAAGAGTACCAGTCACATATGGGGAGTGGGTGACGTGACTGGGAACAGGATGAGTGCTGGGCAAACCTCCAGAATCTAGTCAGCAGCACTGTTGCCTCTTCTAGCCCTCCTGCTGCAGAGAGCCACAAAGCAGTGAAGCAAGTTGCCCCACTCTGGTGATTACCTCAGACTCTGCCCCACACAATTTACAGGAGCCTTTTCTACAATAGGCTATGCTACTAAGACAGGGAGTCAAAGCAGCTCTACCTAATACACAGAAAGAAACACAGAGAGGCTGCCAGGTTGATGAGACAGAGAAATATGGCCCAAATGAAAACACAGAACAAAACCCCAGAAAAAGAACTAAAGGAAACAGAGACAACCAACCTGCCAGATGCAGAGATCAAAACACTGGTGATCAGGATGCTCAGAGAGCTCAATGAGTATGGTAACAACATAAAGGAGGAAATTAAAGTTACACTAAGTGAAATAAAGAAAAATCTCAGGGAACCAACAGTGAAGAGGAGGAAGCCAGGATTCAAATGAATAATTTTGAATATAAGGAAGAAATAAACAGTCAACCAGAACAGAAAGAAGAAACAAGAATTCAAAAAAACAAGGAGAGTATAAGAAGAATCTGGGACATCTCCTGAGGTGCCACATCCAAATCACAGGGCTGTCAGAGGAGAAAAGGAAGAGCAAGAAATTGAAAACTTATCTGAAAGAATAATGAAAGAAAACTCCCTGAATTTGGTGAAGGAAATAGACATACAAGTCCAGGAAGTACAGAGAGAACCAAACAAGTTGGACCCAAAGAGGACCACACCAAGACACATCATAATTAAAATGCCAATGGTTAAAGGAGAGAATCTTAAAAGTAGCAAGAGAAAAGCAGAGAGTTACCTACAAAGGAGTTCCCATAAGGCTATCAGCTGATTTCTCAAAAGAAACTTTACAGTCAAGAAAGGACTGGCAAGAAGTATTCAAAGTGATAAAAAACAAGGACCTACAACCTAGATTACTCTATCCAGGAAAGCTATAATTTAGAAGGAAGGACAGATAAAGTGCTTCCCAGACAAGGTAAAGCTAAAGAGTTCATCATCACCAAGCCATTATTACATGAAATGTTAACAGGGCTTAGTTAAGAAAAAGAAGAAGGTTGAAACTATGAGCATTAAAATGGCAACAAATTGACAACTATCAGCAGTGTAATCTAAAAAGCAAACTAAGCAAACAAGCAAAATGGGAACAGAATCATAGATATGGAGACCATTTGGAGGGCTATCAGCTGGGAGGGAGTAAAGGGAGAATGGGGGACAAGGTGAAGGATTAAGAACCATAATAGGTAGGTACAAAATAGACAGGGGTATTTTAAGAATAGTATAGAAAATGGAGAAGCCAAATAACTTATAGGCACAATCCATGGGCATGAACTAAGGGCAGGGGGTTGCTAGAGGGAAGGAGGGTACCAGGCAGAGAGGGCACAGGGTAAAATTTGGGACAACTGAAATAGCATAATCAATATAATATATTAGAATATAAAATATGAAAAGATATGTAGTCGGTTAAGCAATGGTTTATTGAGTATCTGCTCTGTGCTAGATATAGTTCCATTTCCTGAGGAAGGAGCAGTGAACAAAATAGAGAAGAATTTCCTTTCTGTGGGAGAAGGGAAGAAACTTTCTTATAATCTAGTGCCCATGTGCTAGGGCAACTTACTAAATGATAATTGAAAATCTGTGTTTTTAGGAAGAAAGGATTGGGGAAGTCCACTGAATGGGCTTTCTTGGATGACCTTACTCTAAGTTAAGAAATATAGAAAGAAACCACAAACGGGCCTTTTATTTTATATAAATGAAAATGTTTATGGTAATTTTACTGGAAATGGCAGCCTGAAATGTTTTAAATGCAGAAGAAAAATAAATGGTCATGTCTGCTTTTCAGCTGTGCTAAAACTGCCTGTTTAACTGTTTTCCTTGGTAACTCTACTGAGCTTATTACTTGATTGATGGGTTTACTCTGTCTGCCTTTTTTTCCCCAAAAAAGCAAATTATCAATTACTTTATTCAGTAAGGAATCCAAATAAACATTAAAGAACTTTTTATTCAGCTGACTCTTTATTGGTAAGACCTTCTGCATGTGTCAGGCATGTTCCCAGGTACTGTGTGTTCAGAAATGCACACCTCTCTTTGTCCAAGGTGTCTAGGGTTTTACAGGACCAACAGAGAAAGTCAGTTGTTAGGCAGTGGGGTAAGTACTCTTACAGAAATAGACATAGTTCCAAGTAAGCAGTTCCTTTCTAACTGGGGTTAAAGAAGCTTTTTAGTTGAAAGTTGTTTTTGTTGGTCCTTCAAAAATGAGTAGGATGCTGAGCATCCTTTCATATGTCTCTGGGCCCTCTGTATGTCCTCCTTGGAAAAGTGTCTGTTCAGGTCCTTTGCCCATTTTTTCATTGGGTTGTTTGTCTTCCTGGAGTGGAGTCGTGTGAGTTCTTTATATGTTCTGGAGATCAAACCCTTGTCTGAGGTATCATTGACAAATGTATTTTCCCATACTAAAACAACAATTAGATATGACTTCACACCAGTCAGCATGGCCATCATAAACCAACAAACAACAAGTGCTGGCGAGGATGTGGAGAAAAGGGACCCCTAGTGCACTGTTGGTGGGAATGCGAACCAGTGCAGCCACTGTGGAAAGCAGTATGGAATTTCCTCAAAAAACTAAAATTGGAACTGCCTTTTGACCTGGCAATTCCACTGCTGGGATTATACCCTAAGAAACCTGAAATGCCAATTTAAAAGAACCTATGCACCCCAATGTTGGCAGCAGCACAATTTACAATAGCCAGGTACTGGAAGCAACCTAAGTGCCCATCAGTAAATGAGTGGATCAAAAAGCTATGGTACATTTACACAATGGAATACTATGCAGGAGAAAGAAAGAAAGAAAGTTCCATCCATGACAGCATGGATGGAACTGGAGAGCATTATGCTAAGTGAAATAAGCCAGGCTGTGAAAGACAAATATCATATGATCTCACCTATAAGTGGAACATAATTAACAAAACAAACAAGCAAGCAAAATAGAGCCAGATACATGAACATAAAGAACGAACTGACAGTAACCAGAGGGGCAGGGGGAGGTGAATAATGGCGGAAAGAAGGGGAAGGGCCAAGTTAAGGAACATGTGAAAAGGACCCAAGGACAAAGACAATGGGGATGGGAGTGAGGACTAAATGTGGGAGGTGGGGGGTGGGTAGGGCAGGGGAGAGTAATGGGGGAAATATGGGGACAACTGTAATCGAATGATAAAAAAAAAAAGAGTAGTTTTCCAGATAATGGAATGCGAGGCAGGCATTTTAACCAACCAGTGATACATGTTAATCACCCAATGCATTCATTACCTCCAGGTGCCTTAACTTTTGCATGCCATTCATTTATTTGGACATTAATTCATCCATTAATTTATGCCATCACAATTAGTATATTTGTAAGACACTTTCTGTTGGCTCTCTGCTGAGCAATGATAAAAGGGGTAAGCAAGACAGGTGCCATATTCACCGTCATTTTAGATGTCAGCACCAATGGCTAGAGTTATACTCATGTAAGTGTTCTAATCCAAAGGCTTTTGAACTGCAAAATATTTGAGTTATTATAATTGGATGGGTAACATGATTTGGTTTTGAACAAAAGTACTTAGTCATATTCTAAACTGAACAAGAGCATTTGGAGGTTATATAATATATGGGACTACAGTGTAGAACATGATCAGAAAACCAAGTAAACAAAATTTTTCTAGAGCTTGATTTATATACTTGTTTCCACACCATCCAAATAGTTCCTATTAACTATAATTTTAGGCAAACACAACACTAAAGAAAACACTTTTAGATAAGGTATCTTGTTTGGTCCTGGTAGCATCCTTGTCAATGACAAAAACATAGGAGTAGTATGTGGCAGACCTCTAAGTGGAATCTAGTGCTCATTCCACCTGCCCTAGTGCCCACTGAGAAAGCTCTGGGATTCCTCTCATATTTCTTTTTTTACCTTGTGACATATGTCTTTATTATTTAAATATTTTTAAAATTTAGCTTTTCTTTAACTAGAAGGCAAGTTTTTTCTTTTATTTTCCAGTAAAATAAATAAAACAGAGAAGTAATGTAGCTACCAATATAAAAATATATGCTTCTACAATGTAGATTTGGGCAACTATAAATACAACTGTTTTGTGTATGTGTGTATGTGTGTAAATGTGGCTTTGGTAAATCATATTTAGTTACAAATGCAAAATTATATTTTTACATATATTGATGTTTTACTTCATCATATGCTATAGCCAAGAGCTGAAAGGAAAATTAATTCATAATTTCAGACACAAAAAATATTGGGTTGGCCAAAGAGTCCATATGGTTTTTTTCATAAAATAAAAGACACATTTTTAATTTTCACCAATAACTTTATTGATTTGGATATTTTGAGTATGTCTGCTATCTCCTGCTATTGGCTTTTAGTGAGTAGAGGCCAGGGGTGCTGCTAAACATCTTCCAATGTATAAGACAGCCCACAGCAAAGAATTATTTGACCAAAATGTCAGTACTACCAAGAAATTTCACAAACCACTTTTGACATGTTTGATCAGTTACAGCACCTTCTCCATACATTACAAAATTCTTTTTGCACTTCAGTTATGTTTTTACCTTTCTTGAAATAATAAAGCATACTACACCGAAAATGTTGCACATCTTCCACTTTTAATATAAAATAGCTGCACAAAAATTCACCAATTTTTATAAGTTTTTTCAATGCATGCTGATATGATAGCTGTCACAATCTAACAAAAGTTTTTTGAATGAAATTAAAGAAAAATTGGCACAACTAGAACCATGGTACAGAAAAAACTAAGTGAGCTTTTTGACCACCCCAATATAATTCATCAATGGTCATAATTTTTTCTTATTGGTGAATCCCTCCGTTTTGGGATATTTGCTTTGTTGAAATGACTAGACTTAAGGCATAATAATGCAAACAGAAGCACAGAATTTAGAGAAACCTATTTTCTCAAGTGGAATAGATGGGGAGTAGAGAAGAAGGAAGCAGGAGATCATTGACAAAAGTTAGGTGGAGCTGGGTAAGGGCTTAATGTAATTGGTAGAGATGGGCTTTCAAGCAAGCTCTGGAATCTGATGAATGGAAACAAAAAAGTTATTGAGAAATGTGAGGAAGGTTCGGCAATTATTTATTAAACATATGTTTCTACAAGGCCCAGTACTTGGTATTGTGGACTCAACAGAGTTCTCAAGATTCTTGAGGTCTGAAAAAAAACACAGTCTCACTGAATGAGGAGATAACAAGAGCCAAAAAAGAAGAAATTGAGTCTGAGAGGTAGACTAGAAATTGAAATTTAGGACTATTATTGATAATAACAGACTCTGGGCAAGTTTTTGAAGGCTTATGGGAACACTTTTTGGCTCGTTAAGAAAAACTATTATAAGGAAATAAGTAACTAATCATAAACTTAAGCCTAAGCATAACTCTTGGCATGCTGTCCCCTCATTAGAATGGCAATGAATTGCAGGAAAGGGAGAACAAAGATGCTAATCTTGTCAACTTCTAAATGCCACAGCAGCTGGCAAACAGTGATAGCATGTGTATCAATATTTCAAGCAAATTATTTTGACTGTCTTAATGTCAGGATCTTCACTTTAAGTCAATGTTAGTTATTTGCCCTAAGAGAGCATTAAAGGAAGCATTTGTCTCCTTGTGACTGAAGAACAGCTGATATAATTCAACTCACTTTTGCTGACCATGTACTATGTGCAAAAAACAATATCTAGTCCATAAATCCTGGAGTCCTCCATGATCATAACCACTAGAGGCTGCTGATGTTTCAACTCACCATTGAATCTTCAGAAACAAAATAGTCCCAGTCACAATGAATTAGTAGAAGATTTCTGGGACTAATTTTTTTTTAATTGGTGTGTAACTTATCTCCAGTGAAATACACAGTTGGGTACTCTTCTTCTTTATGATTTTTTCCCCTTTAATTCTATAAAACCAGATTTTCCTGGTCTTTCTCCCACATCACTGGCTCTTCCTTCTTTCTCTCCATTATGGGTACCATGATGTTGCTTTCATTAACCATTTGTATGCTCATTAGCATCATGTTACATATCTAGACCCTATCTCCCATCTGCCCATTTTTACATATTCAATAAGCAAGGGGAAATCATTACTTACTGGTCCCATAAGAACTTTAAATTGTCACATGTAAAGCTGAATTCATTGCCTCTTACTACAAACATACTTTTAATTATGCTTTCCTTATTGGCACTGATATACACTATTCAAAACAATTTAAGAAACTGAGCACTTTTGTGTGATGAGGGATTAGACAAACATTACAGATTAGGTGACTGTATTTTGGGGGAACTAGTAATTTAGCCATTTATACAAACCAAACCCATACATCATCTGTAATTTGCCTTCATCCTCATTGAACCCATCCAAAATTCCCCTCAGATTCTACCTCCCCACAAGTCTTCAAGGCTGCTTGATTCTTCACCTGGAATTTCTCAAATCTGTCCCTTTCTTCAGTCACCATTTCTGTCAAAATCAATATGCTTGTTTCCCAGAACTCCCACATAGAAAGTGGTGTTTTAGCAGTCTCAGAAGTTGTACCTTAAGCAAAAAGGTTTGCGAAAGATGAATTCTAATTGGAGATTTTACTCATCAATCATATTTTGACTTTCTATTAGATATAAAATAAATATATAAAGTAAAACATAAATATAGTTGAACAATAAAATCAATAACTCATAAGAAAATCTAAATAATACCTATTCATAAATTTTTCTTTTGTCAATTAATTCTGTGTTAATCTTCTAAACAGATTGATATTTTAATACTGATTTCTGATTCACCTCAGTTTTGTCTCAGGTTTAGACTCCCCTGAGACTAGTATTTCTCTGGTTTTAGGCTATTTTGGCAGAGACCGTTTCTCTAGGCTGCCTTTTCCAGATGCTCTTGTCTTATCTCTTTCTTGTGCCTGCCTGCCCACAGCTCCAGATTGCTGCACTTGGAAACCTGTTCTTTCCACTTAGGATAAATTAGAGGAACCGCTGTATTTGGCTTTTCAAGCCTCCTGCATCACAGAAATCTTAGTGAACAGAAAGTTTTGAGGACGTGCAGTTAAACTTCCCAGCCACTACTGAGATTACTCTGAGCTCTGGGATGTTACCTTTTTGTTAGCTCACATAACAAAAGAGGCAAAAATAGCTAAACGATACAGCTGAGAAACATGTGCAGATCACCTAGCTATAAAAGGCACCTAAAATAAGCCATGTGCTTGCCTGTTCTA
>PVJD01009043.1:30087-66750 GCA_004026545.1 Mormoops blainvillei
GAGAAAGAGAGAAAGAGAGAAAGAGAGAAAGAGAGAAAGAGAGAAAGAGAAGGAAGGAAGGAAGGAAGGGAGAAAGAGAGAAAGAGAGAAAGAGAAGGAAGGAAGGAAGGAAGGAAGGAAGGAAGGAAGGAAGGAAGGAAGGAAGGAAGGAAGGAAGGAAAAAGGGAGAGGAGAAGAGAGGAGAGGGGAGGGGAGGAGATGGGAGGGGAGGGGAGGAGAGGAGGGGCAATCAACCAAGGTAAAGATCCCTACATACAACATTACATCAAACACAGTAACCCACTCCCAGTTGAGACCCATAGATGCTATGTCCTCAGTGGTTTATATTTATATTATATGTGTTTACCTGAACAATAACTCCATGACAAGCATTGTGCTAGGTGTCAGAAATTCTATAGTGAACACGGGAATACATTCCCTAGTTTTGTGATGCCTATATATTTATACTATAAAAGGAAGGATAAATAAGTAATGTAGAATGAGCTTTACAATCAGCCAGACCTGAAATAAAATTCTGATTTCATAAATTATTAACTGTGGTAAAGTGCATTTGTTGGTTATTTTCTTAATTATTTATTACCATGGGTAGCCATGGTATAAGTATCATTTCTTCTTATAGAGTTAGAGCAGTATAGTGAAGAGCACTGGATTAGGAGTTAGAAGACTTAAGTGCTAATTCAGTCCCATGAACAACTTGCCCTGCAAAAGTCATTATTCTGAAGCTCTCTTTTCTTGTCTGTATTTTGGAGAAATTTGTATACTTTGGTGATGATTACAGGAGATTGTGAAGGCGAAGAGCCAAGCTTTGGTACACCCTAGCTATGTAGTGCATGTCAATTCCCTCTTCTCTCCACTGGCCCATTGTACAGGTTAGTTTTCTCCAGTCTTATGGCAACCAGCATTGAGCTCCTCTAAACTTTTCAGGCTATTGGAAGGAATAGAGACATGATGCAGAGAAGCCTGTCTTTAAATGGATTACTAGTAAAGGGGAAAATAGAACCTTTTCTTCCCTAAGGGAAAAGGACCTTGTGACATCATTTTTGTTCATATGCCTGACAATGTTTGTACAGCCACAGCTTCTAACATCAGACAATATAAGCCATACGTAGATTTTTAAGGTACTTTTCAAGTTGTAACTCATATTTAAATATGCCAAGGCTTTGCAGAATGTGGGTTATTTCATAACCAAGCTATTTGATAATCTAGAGAAAATATTTATAACATGAAATTTGCTGACATTTGCCAATATAATTGCAGAATGCCAGTATAGCCAGAGGGGATTTGTATATAAATGTTCAAATAATGAATCCTTTGTATTAAGCCACTCTAAACCATAGTTGCTTGTAGGATCCCGAGGCTTGCCTACCTGATCAAACACTTCCTGATCCCCAGTGTGGAAAGAGAAATGAATCTATTTCCATTGGAATTATTCATGATATTTACCCACTTTGTAATTCAAAAAGCCTATTGACAAGCCTTTACTTTCTGATTAATAGAACCTTAAGATATCTCTAGATTAAGTTATAAAGATATGTACTTATTCAGATCATCCCTAGCACTCTTAAAGTGATAGTTATCAAGATTTATATCCAGGGTTTGTTCTAGGGTCTATAATATAATTTATTTCTCCTAATAATTCTCATTTTGAAGTTGAGGGAATTTTCACTTAATGAGTTAAGTGGATTGACCCAAAGTCACATGTGTGTAAAATATCAGAAAAAAGATAAAAATCCTAAGCTTCAAGCTATTTCTGCCTACCATATCATGTTGGTAACTACTTACAACAGTGCACCCCTAGGGTAAGTCAGTCCTAGAGGTCAGTTTAACTGTAAAAAAAAAAAAAAATTCAACAAAACTACATACAGCTTACTATTAGTCTTTTCTCTCCACAGTCCAGATGCTCATGGATTCATTCTCGAAAAGCAGCACTTACTTTGTGCCAAGGAGACAAAGCATGCACTTGAGACATGGATAAGCAAAACTATGTTTGATCTTCAGCACTCACTATTCTCACCCAATTCACTGGATGAACAGGTATGTTCCAATAATGAATCATATAGTCTTAATAAAAATGAAGAGGCTCCACCTCTTGCTGTTTTAAATCACATTTTTGTTAACTTTAGAGGGTTACCTTAAGAAAGTTTATTTCTTGTGTTGAACAATATTTGCAATTCAGCAGTTACTGCATCCTTTCTTTAATATTCCCCTCATCTGTCAAATTTAAGTAAAACTAACTTTACTCTGAAATTATTGTGGAATGACCCTGTTTTTACCTATTTGATTATCTCTTTGTGTCCTTTTCTTTTTTATCTCTCCACACTTGTCCATCTGTTCACATGCAAGGCATTCATCACATGCAATATATAAATACATTTATTTTTGTATTTGCATAAGCAAGACCTGAAATGTTTTAAATGATATTAATAATTTTTAAAGTAAAATGATTTTTTAAATTTTTTCTATTGTAGGATTATGATTTTTTACTTTAGTATTTTTACAAAAAGCTATTTTTAAAAATAAAAAGCTATTTTTAAAAAAATGTAATTTGTCCATACTACATGAATGCTTAAGAGATTCAAAAAATCAAATCTTTCTGAATTAATGAAATGTATATAATGTGCAGTACAGATATAATACAAAAACTCTCAAGATCGAAATGGATTATAAACTAGGTTAGGTATAGATGACATGTGTAAAATAACATAAGTGAATACAAAACATACAATATAATTACTCCAAGCAATATTATAGTCTTAACATTTCTCTGTTGACTTGAAGTATTTATGTTGTAATAAGCAAATATGTACCATTAATGGATTGAAATGAGGCTTTACTAAATTAGAAACTAGGTTAATACTCTATTAATGACCAAGGCTTTTGCTTAAGAGTTAAATCCTAAATAATTCTGGTGCACATTTTCCCCACTCGCAGTAACGTTTACTGTATAGATGTCAAAATAGTTCTTGGAAGTTGAAAGGAATGTCTATATATTAGTTCTTAATGATCCCTACCATTTATTGAGCATTTTTGAGTGCTAGGCACAAGGCTTCACACTTTATAACAACTTTCTCATCTAATCTGTTCATCAGCTGTACATAGTACATTCCATTTTCAGATACAGTAACAGGTTTTAAGATTTTTAAGCAATTGATTCAAGATTATACAAAGTTGAAAACTGAACAAGAGCTGTCTGAAGCCAATGTTTGCCCTAGCTTTAATCTATTCCCCTTTCAAAAAAAAATTATCATACTCCCCAGAGTCTGTGATGGTTAAATTTTATATGTCAGCTTGACTAGGCTATGGTGCCCAGTTGTTTAATCAAAGAAGAGTCTAGCTGCTGCTGTCAAGGTATTTTGTAGATGTGATTAACATCTACAATTAATTGTCTTTGTGTAGAGCAGATTAACCTTTAAATTGTGATTGGGCCTCTTTCAGTCAGTTGAAGGCCTTAAGGATAAGAACAGATTTTCCAAAGGAGCAGTTCTGCTTCAAGATTGTCACAGAAATCCTTGCTGAATGTTCAGCCTGCTAACAACCCTACAAACTTCTAACTCAAGACTATAGAATCAACTTAGGTTACAGACTGCTGGCCTGCCCTATGGATTTTAGACCTGCCAGTTCTCAACAATTACATGAGCCAATTCCTTCAAATAACGTTCTTAGAACATACACACAGCCTATTGGTTCTGCTTCTCTGGAGAACCCTGTTGTGGGATCTATACAGTATTTTTTATTAAGCTAGCTTATTTTAACTTCCTCAAAATATCATTTTACTCATTGCTCAAAAATAACTACTGTGATTTTGTTTATGTATGACATATTTGTACAAAGTGTTGTCTCATTATTTCTGTAATAAGCATATATAATCATTTTTAATGAATGGTCACAAATGGGAAAATATTTAGGAAGTATTACTCTTCCCCATTAAAAATAAAAATATTTTCTGCATTTTGGTTATATACTTGAACCTGACTTCTGAATAATTTCTCATATCTATTTTGTTCCTAATTGAACTGTGTTACATATGCATTTAAGTTGTAAATTTTTAAGGGCCAGGATCAATAGAAATCTCTCTCTCTCCCAAATACACACACACTCCCATAACTATAGCATAATTAACTTCACTTTGAGCTATACAGTTTTAGAAATAAGTTAATTTCATTTATAATCTAGTTCAGCATTTCTCAAGCTTTACCATTTGAATACTAGTTTACATTGTTTTGCCCTAACCATTGCCACCTATACTCTTATTTATTTAATATTTTCAATTCATCTTACATTTTATACAAATCAACTTATTACAGAGTAAAACATATTGATGTCATAAAAGAAAATTTAGAATGATATGTCATAAATAAAAGATAAGGATGCAAAATGGATAGGAAGATAATAAAACAATGTAACTGTGTTCTAGTGAATTATGGTTATCCATGAAATATGCTGAGCCAAGACTGCTGTCTCCTGCTTATAAAGAAGAATATAAAGTGTTAAAATCATACTAGCCCTAAACTGACTCTTTCCCTCAATGGGACTCAGAAACAGTGAAGAGCTGTGCTATTTAGTTAAAGTTATTTAACACTACCAACTTAAAAACAAAAACATAAAACTCATACTTTAGTAATGAATAATTTATTTCAGTTCTCTTTCCCATTATTGACTTTCACTTGAATGTAGTTGACAAGTGGCTACCTCGCATCTCCCTGATATCTCTAGGGACAGAGACTTCATGAGAAATCACATTCTCTTTTATTACATTGCTTCAGTTGTGAGAATACTCTCTTCTAGTGAAACTATCTATTTTGGTATCCCCTCCATCTTTGATCAGCCATCTCTATCCAGATCAAAAAATTTAATCTCTTATTCATGAAAGTTTGTTTCTTCTCTAACACCTCTGTCTTCTCTGCCTTACACTTTTTCACATGCCATGACACCCACCTTGTTGAATTCCTACTAAGTTACACTCCAGCCCCCGTAATGAATACCCAGGAAGCCAAGAAGAGTGACATCCTTGGCAAAGACAATTTATTTTAGGAGCCAAAATTTTTAAAAAAGGTTTTGTTTTTCCGTAGAAGAGAATCCATTTTTATTGTTTTGGGAGCATACTTTTTAAGATTAGTACTTGAAGAAGCAGAATAATAAACACAAAAGGTAAAAATATACTCATGGTGAGAGTGAGCCAGAAGGTGATATCATGGTGTTGATAACCCTGGAGTAGATATATCTCTGCTACGATGGGTGAGTTTGGCAAAATGTAGTGTCAAATAGCTTAGTACAGAAAAAATGCTCAACAAAATGTTGTTGAATGAACACATAAACCCTAAAGGGCTCATCAGATTGAGTTTAAAATTTAATAATGAATTTTATAGTTTTCCTGTATGAAACACACTTACACAGAGCCATTGTGAATTGAAGTAAGTGTGTGTGTGTGTGTGTGTGTGTGTATTTCATGGTGGGAAACTAATTAGCACAAAGTCTATATTATAACAGCTTACCATCGGCTATCACAGCAAGATGAAAGTCCTGAAGTGAGTTCAGCAAATGAACTATTTGCCCACATGAACGATCTATTGTCCCAAATAGCAGAACTACTTTCCTAGAAGAGTGAACTGTTGTTCAGATATATTGGTTTGTAGAAATTTACTGAATCAAACAGAACGATATCTTTTGGCTTTCAATCTTATCTTCCTTCTGGACAACACTGCCATAGAACTTTTTTCTATGGTTAAGTGACATTGACAGAAGTATTTGCAGTTCTCCATCCTGTTGGAATGCAGATGGTCCCCATTGTGATACTTTTGTAATTTCTTCTCTAACACTTACTGCTCCCCAGTTGAACAAACCATTTCTTTTTCTGGTGGGACATGACCCTTTTCTTTGTAACAAGGTGTTTCTTTTTTATCTTCCCTTTTGTGGTTATACTTTATTTGTCAAGTATAACTACACTTAGATTACATCTTCTTAGAGAATAGGGAAAATGATTAATTTTCCTTTTTCTCTCCACCTTTTACACCAAAACTCAACCATATGCATAGAAGGCTCTTCAAATTTTTAAAATTGCATTTAAACTTGATTACTTGTTTTGCTTTGCCGTGAGCCCCTTACATTTATCTCATATTCCTAATCTAGTCTTTCCTTAATACAATAAATACTCTTGAACATCTATTTTATACCAAATATTATGTGAAGTCCAGGTGTTCTTAAACTTGAATTCCACTTGAATCACCCCAAGAGCTTTAAAAATAAAATCCCAAGGAGCTTTGTGAAAATCCTAATAGCCAAGTCAATGCCCAGAGTTTCTGATGCAATTAATTTGGAGCGTGGCCTGGGCATCAAGGTTTTTTAAATCTCTCAGGTAATTATAATTTTCAGCCAAGATTTAATACCATGTGATGAAAAACATAGATTTGGTCTCAGGAAGCTTAGTGGAGGAATAAACACATTATACAAATACCCACAATAATAGTCATTTGACTAAAACTGTGGTAAGTGCTATGAAGGAGAACTTCAGGATACTATGAGAGCTCACAGCATGGTTATCTAAATTTACTTTTATGGAAAAGAGGACACCCTGGGAGGGAGACATTTAGGGAAAGAGACACTGAGACTTAAAAGCTAAATCAAAATTAACCAGATGATAAAGGAAAAGAAGAACATGCCTTGAGACTGAAAAGATTTTGAGTTAAAGGATCAGAGAGAAGGCCATTGTGGGTGGAGTTAAGTGAATAGAGAGCTGGTTGTAGTATAATGGTCCTGTATTTGTAAGGAGGGACTAAATTATTCAGAGGCTTGCAGGGCAGTGAATAATATTTTACTTCATTCTAAGGGTAATGAGAAGACATTGGAGGTAGATACTTGATCCAAAATGTATCTTATAAAGCTGCCACTCTCAGCCAATCATAAAGGAATACACTTTGAGAAGGGTAAATGGACTAGGAGGGGCTGTGGAAGCAAGGGTCTGAGGCTGTGGCAGGCCACGTGGCAAGTGCCAGGTTTGGACAGGAGCTATAAAAGTGATTATGGAGACAGTGGAAAGACCTGAGCTATTCTTTGGTGAGATAATCAATATTTCAATGGCTTGGATATGGCTGTTAATAATTGGGCTGATGGTGTGAACACACTAATTCTACTAGCACTCCCATTTGATACTTACATCATTTTCATTTATTCAAAAAATCTTGAGTCATGCACATTTAAGCATCATCTAGGTTTATTTGAAGTTCTTGACTATTCCAGTTATTCCAGATACTTAGTCAAGTCAATAATTTTTGGGGTGTTTTAGGGGAAAAATAGGAGCTCAGTAAACTTAATCTCCTTATAAATAGCCGATAAAATTCTAACTATTTTTTAAATGCCAGTACCAAGAAAGTTGTCTCTTTCCACATTCATATACTCAAATTGAGCTGACCAGTGTGAACATGAGAGATTGCTCTGCCTAAGTGATTTACCACAAGACATTTTAGATTAATAAAGATCATTTTGCTACAAATTAACATCCTTAGTTGAATCATTTTACTTCTAAGAAGAAAGCATAATGGAAAGGTCACCCTTCCATTTGTTGTAAATATAAAAATTCAGTCTATTTTTTGCTATAATGTTCACAGGTCTGTAGTGAACAAGATAGTATTTATTAAAACATTAGTATTTAGCATAGAAACATTTTAGACCCACTCTGGACTCCCATGAAAAATTCATTATTTATATATTTTAGAGCGTTTACTTGATATAGAAACATACACATTTTCTGATGCAAATTTTAAAATAATACTTAGAAATCAAGTGGAGGTTGTCAAAGTTATAGTTGTGGGCTAGTACTGACTGTTCTACAAATTTTTATGAATTCCTTGTCAAACATTTCATTAACTCTATTGCAGCACAAGATTCCTGATAGCTTGTAGAGATGCTCTATCTTCTAAGACAAATTCCAGTCAGATTTGCAATTGGTAACTAACTCAGAAATAGAATTTAAATGCAGGTGATAACTATAATGATGGGTATGTGTCCTTATACATTTGTCAAA
The DNA here is from genome assembly GCA_004026545.1 of Mormoops blainvillei. Taxonomy (NCBI): domain Eukaryota; kingdom Metazoa; phylum Chordata; class Mammalia; order Chiroptera; family Mormoopidae; genus Mormoops; species Mormoops blainvillei. The sequence goes on from PVJD01009043.1 coordinate 38,105, forward strand.
TCCTACAGAGTGTACACCAAAAGTGAACTGTAATATAAACTCTGGACTTTGGATGATAATGATGTGTCAATGTAGGTTTATCACTCATAACAAAAATGCCACTCTGGTGGGGGAGATGGTGGGGCTGATGGGGTGGAGGGGTGGTAATATGGGAAATATCTGTACTCTATGCTCAGTTTTTGTGAACCTAAAAATGTTTTTAAAAGTAAAGTCTATTAAAAATGCAGGCAATATTAAAATTCAAGTGATTCAGGTGCTCTGTTGAAAGCTTTGCTAATGAAGTGGAAGTCAGAACTAGGAAAAGCATAACAGAATACACATGACCCAATCAAGAAGTCCCGGGCTAAACTTGGCATTGTCCTCTGGAATTGAAGCCTGATATACCTTTGTGGGAATGATACTCCTAGCCCATTTCAGGTGCTCTTTTTTTTTTTTTTTTCTTGGCACTCGATTTGCATTAAGAAACCCACACTTCCTTGGGACTCTCTGAGCTTCCTGAATTTGCATGTCTGTTTCCTTCACCAGCTTGCGGAAGCTTTCCTTCATTATTTTTTCAAATAAGTTTTCAATTTCTTGCTCTTCCTCTTCTCCTTCTGGCACCCTATGGTTCAGATGTCGGAACGTTTAATGTTGTCCCAGAGGTTCCAAAGCCTCTCCTAATTTTTTTGAATTCTTGTTTCTTCATTCTGTTCTGGTTGAATGTTTATTTCTTCCTTCTGTTCCAAGTTGTTGATCTGAGACCCAGTTACCTTCCCTTTACTGTTGGTTCCCTGTATATTTTTCTTTATTTCCCTTTGTAAACCTCCATTTCTTCCTTTCTTTTGCATCGGTACTCAGTCATTTCTGTGAGCATCCTGATCACCAGTGTTTTGAACTGTAGATCTGATAGGTTGGCTATTTCCTCATTGCTTAGTTCTTTTTCTGGAATTTTGATCTGTTCTTTCATTTGGGCACTATTTCTTTGTCTCCATGCAACTGTTACATTGTAAGGGGTGGAGCCTTAGGTATTCGCCAGGGTGGTGCAACCCACTTTGCTGCGTTGTGGCTCTATATGTGGGGGAGGGGTCAGAGAGGGAAAGATTCCATTTGCTTGGCTCTCACCCCATTTTCAGTCACTTCTCCTGCTACACTCTAGCAAATTGGGCCCTTCTTGTGCTGATTCCTAGGTGGGTGGGTTAGTGTACATTCCAGGATGCTGTGGGTCCCTCCAACAGGCTTTCCAGTGAGACTGGGAGTTTTTTCCACTGCCACAGCCCCAACAGGTTTTTATAGCCAGAGGTTTTGAGATCTTATTTCCCCATGCTGGAACCCTGGGTTGCACAGTTTGCCTCACTCCCCAGTTGTTTCCCCTGGTTTATCCACACATGAATGTGGGACTGCCTGGTCTGCCAGCCATCACCTCTCCCACCCAGTCTGCCAGCCATGGACTTGCCCCACATCCTCTCCACCCCAGCTTCCTGTCTCTGCCTCTGCAGGCAGTCTGGTTGAATATTTCTTCTTTAACTCCTTGGTTGTCAGCCTTCCATACAGTGTGATTTTCTGGCAGTTCTGGTTGTTTTTTGTTTTTAAATTGGTTGTTTAAATTTGGTTATGTGAGGAAGGAAAGCATATGTACCTACGCCTCCATCTTGGCTGCAAGTCTGTCAGTTGATTTCTCAAAAGAAACCTTACAGACAAGAAGGGACTGGAAAGAAGTATTCAAAGTCATGAAAGGCAAAGACATACATCCAAGATTATATATTTAATCTCTATCCAGCAAAGCTATCATTTAGAATGGAAGGGCAGATAAAGTGCTTCCCAGATAGGGTGAAGTTAAAGGAGTTCATCATCACCAAGACCTTATTCAATGAATTATAAAGGGTCTAATCTGAGAAAAAGAAGATGATCAAAAATATGAACAGTTAAATGACAACAAACTCACAACTATCAACAACTGAACCTAAAAACAAAAACAAACTAAGCAAATGACTAGAACAGGAACAGAATCACAGAAATGGAGATCACATGGAGGGTTATCAGCACGGAGAGGGTGTGTGGAGAATGGGGGAAAAGGTACAGGGAATAAGAAGCATAATTGGTAGGTACAACATAGACAGGGCAGGTTAAAAATAATATAGGAAATGGAGAAGCCAAAGAGCTTATATATACAACCCATGGACATGAACTAAGCAGAGGGAAAGCTGGAAGGGAGGGAGGGTGCAAGGCAGAGGAGGTTAAAGGGGGAAAAAATAATGGGATGACTGAAATAGCATAATCAATAAAATATACTTAAAAAAAAGAAATCTACAATATGTCCTGACTGGTGTGGTGGTGTGGCTCAGTGGGTTGGACATCATCCTGCAAACCAAAAGGTCACCCATTCGATTCCCAGTCAGGGCATATGTCTGGGTTGTGGGCCAGGTCCCTGTTTGGGGGCATGTGAGAGGCACCAATGGATGTTTCTCTTGTACACTGATGCTTCTCTCTCTCTCATTCTTCCTTCTTTCCCCTCTCTCTAAAAATAACTAAATAAAATCCTTAAAAGAAAAAGAAACCCACAATACTTTTGACCCTTTCAGAGTTACGTTACACAATAGAACTATGTTATACTCATGGAGAGCTTGGCATGGGTGTGTGTGTGTGTGTGTACTTGTATGATGTGTGTCCATGTATATATATGTATGTATGTATATATATAGCATGTGTATGTGTGTTTGTATATAAGAGAGGAAGATTTTATAAAGACTAAGAGAGCTCTGGTTGATATGGCTCAGTGGATTGAGTGCCGGCCTGTGAACCAAAGGGTCACCAGTTTGATTCCCAGTTGGGGCACATGCCTGGGTTGCTGGCCAGGTCCCCAGCTGGGGTGTGAAAGAGGTAACCACACATTGATCTGCCCTTCCATTCTAAATGATAGCTTTGCTGGATAGAGTAATCTTGGATGTAGGTCTTTGCCTTTCAGGACTTTGAATATGTCTTTCCAGCCCCTTCTTGACTGTAAGGTTTCTTTTGAGAAATCAGCTGATAGACTTGCAGCCAAGTCTCTCCCTCTCTTTCTTCCTCTGCTAATTTGCTCTCTTTTTCCCCCCATTCTCCACCCGCCCCCTCCATACTGATAACCCTCCCCTCTCTTTAAAAATAAAGAAAATCTTTAAAAAAAGGAAGATTAAGAGAAAAATTGTCTCAGGATACAGGCAGTTTTTATTTCAAAACTCAGCTCTGCTATTTTCTGTTCTGTTTCTGCAAGCAAAATTATTAACTTTACATCTGCTCTTTTCTCATATATAAAATTGTGATATCACTACCTCTCAGAGTTGTGATAAGGATTAAGTGATAAAATCTTTACATGTGACTTAGCACTGTGGGTGTCATAGAATCACTACCACTCACTGTGTGACCTTTGATAAGTCCCATAACTGCCTGGGGTTTCCAAATCTCCATCTGAAAAGAAGGTCATAGCATGAAATTCTGGTTTGATTCCTTCAGCTGTAAAATGTCATGATTCTTTTCAATGCTAACTGGACCTCAAGGGAAACAACACCATGACATGACCTATTTCTCATTAACGCCATTTGGTAAACAACAGGGCTACATATTCTACTAAGCCGGAAAAATCAAAACATCATTATTTTACAGGTGGGTTTTCACTTTCCCCTGGAAGTCTGGCAGATGTTGCAATTCTGGGAATACAGAGAAGCCAATTGCTATTACATTTCCTGTGGTAAGAGAGGGAGAGCTAATTCTACCCTTACTCAGATCATTGTGCAGGCGCAGCTGCCCAAACCCTGAAACCAGACATGGCCCAGAACCGGAACCTCCAGATAAAATTCATTCTCAGGTGAATTTGAATTTCAGATAAACAAGTAATTTTTAGTAAAAATATTTTCTAAATATTGCATGGGACATACACTAAAAAATTATTTGCTTATCTGAAATTCAAGCATAGCTGGGAATTCTGCATCTTTATTTGCTAAATCTGACAACTTTATAATCACATGGCTGTGTTTAAAACTCATACCAGAAATTAAAAAAGTCACAGCTACCCTCAGCTCTGTCCCTTCCCAAATATCCCTACTGCGATTTGGCTAAGGTTACAAACTGAATGTCCACCCCCTTGCCCCAAATTCATATGCTGGAGCCCTAACCCTCAATATAAATTACAGCTATGTTTTTGTTATTGGATAACTAGCAGCTAGGGTCACCTAGAAGACAAAGACTATATTTAATATAGTACAAAACAATGTAATGCTATAGTAGGTGCTCACACATTATCTCTTAAGAAAAAAACATATAAGGCATCTTTTTGAATAATAAATGAGAAAATGTCCATCTAAAATTTTCTTAGCTATAAAATGGTATATAGGTATAAGAAGGATTTGGGGAGATAACTATAACTAAATAAAAATTAAAACGAAAAAATCAGTGAATTATTTAACAGTAAACAAAATGGTTTTAAAACTGTATTTGGTTATTTTGGCCATCCTAAAGCAGTTTTTGAATTACTTCTGAAAAATATAAAGATAAGGAAAAAGAAAATATTTAGGGCTAGCCCACAAATATTATTTGGAGGCGGGGCCTCTGGAAGGCACATAGGGCTGGATTAGTCATGAAGTTGTACTCTTTGTGACAGGATTAGTACCTCGTAAGAAGAGACCAAAGAGCTAGCTCTCTTTCTCTTTCCTTTATATGAAGATAGAATAAAAAAGAGGCCATCTGCCAGACAGGAAGTGGGCACCCACCAGGAAGCCAATCAGCTGGCATATTGATCTTGGACTCCCAGCCTTCAGAACTGTTAAGAAATGAATGTCTGTTGTTTAAGCCACCCACGTTTGGTATTCTGTGGTAGCAGCCCAAGCCGACTAAGGCATGCTAGACTCTCTCAAGGCTGAAATCCTCAATAACTTCTCAATCTCTTTACTTTTATTTTCTCCTTCATTTAGTTTCATGAAAGTTTCTAATAAAAAATGCTACAGAATGACTTTTTTCAAACCTATAAAAAATCTTGCTACTTTGCTCTTTAATACCCTTCAAGCTTTCTTCATTTTCTTCCAAATTCATTAAGATAGCATAAAGATGGTAAATGGTTACGGGGGACCATCACACTTCAGGCATCTACCACTTCCTACCTACGGGATCTTTGTTATTTTTCTGTGACTCGGTTTTCTCATTTTTAAACTGAAAACAATAGTACTACCTAACATATGTACCTGTTATGGGAGTCAAATGAATGAAATATGTTGATAGGTTGAAAATACTGAAGAAAGGGCTTGGCACAGAACAGTCTTTAAAATATTAGCCATAATGCCATTTTCATAATGACCTGGCCCTTGCCTCCTCCACATGACTGGACTTTCTAAGTTTATTTGCCAACTTACCTTTCTACACCAGGAACAAGTATGTTTTTGCTATGCCTCTCATCCATTGCAAATGCTGCTGTCACTACCTGGCATGCCCTTTCCCCTAGAATTCTTTTTTTTTCAGGCAGCTCAAATATCATTTACTTGGGAAACCTGACGTTGACCTTCCATAAATATTAGTCCCTGTCTAAAACTGCCTGGCTCAGAATATCTCATTGACTTCTAAACTTACATGTGAGAAAAACAGTTTCATTCCTTTCTCTAAAATGTTCATTCTGGCAAATCATCAACAAGGTATAGAGTCTTTTTGTTCTTTTTCTTTTTCTCTTTCTTTCCTTTTTTTTTTTTTTTTTTTTTTTTTTTTTTTTTTTTTTTTTTTTTTTTTTTTTTTTTTTTTTGAGTTCCTTCAGGGCAGAACCTGAGGCAGGGATTTAGGTGCATTATGACTTTGAAGTAGTGCTTTTCAGGAGAACCCTTAAAGGAAGTGAGGGAAGCAGCATAGAGAAGTAAATCAGAGAAATCATGTGGTCTCACCTAAAGTCTGGCTGTAGTCTGATGCCCTGGGGTTGAGGGGATGTATTGGAGAATAATTTGTACTGGAGTTGTTTCACCTTATGGCAAGAGGTCGGGCTTTGTGTCCAGTAATCATAGGCTGCCAGGAGAGGTGGGTTTTAGGAGAGGAGACCTGCATAACCTCCCAAGGAGCATCTCCCCTCCTTGGCAAAGAGCCAAAAGAAAGTCACAAATTTGAACCTTCTTTGCAGGTAATCTGTAGATTGGGTATACTGGTCTGAAAATGGGATCCAGGCAGGGCACCAGATATCTACTAGAGTCTTTAACTGGAAAACACTTAAGACCCCCCAATTTAATATCTTTATTACTGCCAGAGAAATGAAAACCTAGAATGATTGATTCGTACAGGTCCAATTGTAAATTAATATCTGAGTTGGGACTAGAACCCAGCACTTTTATTTTTGACACCAGACCTCTTTCCATTACAGGAAAGAGAAGCACTTGCTTTTACTGTTTTCTAATAATAAATAATACTGCATATCCATTTATTCATTGCTATGCCTTTATCCAGACTCTGGGTTTCCAAGGCATGCTGGCTGACCTCTTTGGAAGGTACAGCCTGTGACCATGGCCAGGAAACACAACTACCTGACTTAAAAGAAAGTCAAGCTCACAATGCACGTGGAGGGTAGGTTCAACTTGTTATTATTCCAAGGTTAACACCAACCAGGTTACAGAGGTCAAAATTGCATTGGTTGGGTCAGAGAATGAAGTGCTGTTTAGGTGAAAAGAAAATTGTTAAAACTGACAAAGAGAGCTCATGCTAATGAAGTGTTTAATGGTGTCACGGAAGAGACAGCTGTAACACTCACTTAATGGGAGTTCAAATTATTTTTGCTGAACTTTCTCCTAACTCCTTTGCTCTTGCATTATGTATGATTTATCACAACTAAAACTCTCAGCACAGTAGATATGCCAGGATTTTGAGATATTCCTTCAGATAGTCTTTAATCAGTTTCAAGGTTTTGTTATACACAAGCTCTCTTTCCTCTTGAAAGTCAACATAGGTAATGTTTATCAGAAGCCATAGAATCTTTGTCCTTCCAGAAATGGAATTTCCTCAAATGAGAACCCAGACCCAGATAGCTCCTAGATTGGGTTCTAACAGTTGTTCCTTAATCTCAGTTGATTATCTGTCATTTTTCTTCCTCATAGGATAGTATAAATAGTATAAATTTTTCTCAGTTAATCTTCCCATTTCATATCTGCATTTACATTAATGTCCCAGCACCCTTGTACCTTGAAATACTCATATGCTGACATTGTCCACAAGATCTAATACTGCTCTTCAGCTGATCTTGTGGGATTTTGGCTACCCAAATACCAAAGGTGGAAGTGAATGAAAAACATGGTTACTAAAAAGTAATTAATATCAGCCTGTCAAATCTTCAGTAAGACTTTTAGGGGAGAATAGTGAAGAAAACATTTATTAACCAATTGTTTGGTAGACATTGTTAGACAAACAAAAAAATTATTTTAATATGTAGAAAACCTTTTGAAAACATATTTTCTGTCCAATTTCTGGATTAAAAAGCTTATAAATTACTTTTTATTAATAGAAGTCAACTATTTATTGAATTCCTATTATGTACCAGGCATTCTTCTAGTTGAAGGGAATACATCAGAGAACCAAACAGATAAAACTTTCCTACTTCTCTAGAGTTTATAATCTGGTGGGGAGAAGTAGAATAAACAATGTTTACATGTATACTAGTATCATATATTGTGTGAATATGATATATGCTATGAAAAAAAAACACACACACAGAACTGCAAAAGGAAGTGGGTAGACCCAGGTTGCAGTATTAAAAGGGTCATTGGGGAGACAGTGACGAAATGAGATTGAAGCAAACACTTGAAGAAGGTAAGGAATTAAGTTCTATGATTGTCTGTGGAAGATTGCTACAGGCAGAATCCATTAGTGAAAACCATGCTCGCTAGCACATTTGGGCATGACTGGAGAGGCATGGCAACCAGGAGGATTTTGAGAACTGTCCAGTGAGGGCAAGAATAAAAACATGGACAACGGAAATCAATTAGGTAAATTCTTCATGTCCCATGTCAAGAAGGTAGCAGAATTGAAATTCAGATCAAGATTTTTCCAGACTCTCAAATTCCCCCTCTTTCCACAAGGTTGAATCATAAATACATTGTTGCTCTTTTGTGCCAAGGCTTTTTCTGGCTCAAGGTTTCTAGTGTTTGAGATGGGGAATGGAGTTATTTTCCCATCAGATTGAACCCGCTTCCTAATTACTTTCCTGTTATCGTCCTGCTTCCCTCTCCTTTCTCTGGTTTGATTCAAAGACAGGGCCAGAGAAATCTCTGGAGCTGCCTCTCAACAGACATATAATTATACCACAAGTAAGACCTTGAGTTCAATTATCTTAACCTTTTCCACTTCAACCTGTGTTTCACATTCCCATCAATAATTTCCCCACCTTGCCCAATAAAATTACATTTTTACATTCAAATATTGAACTTTCTATCAATCCAATTGATTTTGTGGAGCCAAGCCCAAAGATTTTCCCAGTGAGAGAAAAACAGCCTGACTGGTACCTGGCACACTTTCTTTATTGTTAGCTGCAGTGTTATGAAATAATTTAAAGAGATGTATAAATAAAGTTCAGAAGGAGAGCATGGAAAAATTGACTTTAGCAAAATACCTCTAATTATGGCATTCATTGTAATGAGGCTGTGTTTTAATTCTAACATAGCTTAGATGTGGGAGTTCCCTGATAGAATATATTCAGTAGAAGGATTTGGAGGGCTGTGTGGTGCTTAAGATAGTGTGTGGTTCTCAACCTTTTTGGCAACTCATGAGCCCGTGGGCCACAAATTAAGAACCAGTCCTAAAATATCAATTTCGGAGAGATCAAAAATGTCCTGTGTACTTTGTTTATAAATTCTCTGAAATTGTGCGAAAATTGCTTCTATGTGTGTACTCAATACCAGGTGGGGCAAAAGTAGGTTTACATTTGTGACTATGCAAAGCTGAGTTTATTCTTGCATTATTATTTATTAATTATTGTATTATTTCCCATACAAACAACTATAAACCTACTTTTGCCCCACTCTGTTTTGTAAGAGATAAAGTCCCACAGATTTCCCTAGTGCCTTAACACCCCAAAAGGTAAGAATCACTGATCAAATAGTTTTCTTATGACTCACTACCTTGTGAAAAAATCTTATTTTATATTTTTGTAGTAATTTTCAGTTTAGAAAATATTGATATGTATTTTTACCTCAGGGCTGAAAGAACTCTGTTCAGAAATCACATTCTAAGTCTATGGAATAGGGCAAATCATATGTCATTTAAGGAAACTATATAACAACTTGTCCACTTATAGGCTTCGTTAAGACCAAAATGTTGATGTCAATATGATTGAGTTTCCTGAAACAGAAAAACTCAAACTAGTTTAACCAATGAAGATAATTGGCTCAGATAACAGCAAAGTAGAGAGATAGTTGCATTTAGGTGTGGCTGGATCCAGAAGTTGGTCATGTCAGTAGGGCTCCAACTCAGCAATTCTTTTGGTTTTGCCACCTCAGTGGGTCAGCTTTGTCCTCAAGTTGGCTCCTCTAAAAGCCAATGGCCTCAGTAGTTTCACTCATAACATTGTTTTAACACAGTGAAGAGGAAGAGAACTCCTTGATCAGGGTTCCCCAGATAGCCTGAGATTCACTCTGTTGGGCTAGCATGTTAGTGCACACCTTAACTGCTGAACTCAGTCATTGTGGCCAGAGAGCTCTGCATATACTCACTGACCTGGTGTGGTCCCATGCTCTTCTGGAGGAGCTGAGAGTAGAGTCATCTTGTCTGGGGCTTCATGGACACCAGCACCATGGTGATCTTTCTAAGAAAAACTGGTGATCTTCGAAAGGTGAACAAAGGCATGAATACTGGGAAAGTGGAACAAGGGCACATGGAAAAGACAGAGTGTCAACAGCAGGGACACGTTTTTAAAAATATGGTGACATAGTAATATTAAGGCCATTTAAAATGAGGAAACAGAAACCCAGAGAGTTGGAAGAACAGCCTAAATGCATACAACTGATAAGTGGAGGAACTGGGGCTCACACCCAGAACTTCTAACCTCAAATCTGTTGCGCTCCCTACTATATTCTGTTACTTCTGCCCATCTGAGGTCTTCGAGTAGTTGATCTGCAAAGCACTTTGGCTGTACCCATGGGAATTAACTGTGGGATAATGTATGGCAAAGACCAATGACAGCTGCTAATTTTAGTTTCAGTTCCATGTAGTCAGAGAGGTCAGAATATGGTAGTTTTCACTTGCAGGGCACAGTAATGCTTTATCCTCAGAGGCTTTTCAGCTGAGACTGTCAAATGTTTCCATAGAGATGAATCATCTCCTACTTGATAATTGAGGAGCCAGAGGCAAAGGGTGGTGAATTAGCCAAGCTACCCCTCCAGCTACACAGATAGCCTTGGTCTTCAATGAGCAGTTTATGGCTGTTTTCTAGTATAAATAAGTACACACACAGGAGGCTGAGAGTCTAAAGACCACAAGTTACCCAGGCAAACTTTGATTAATTTTGTTATGGCTGGAGAGAGAAAATAGAAAAATTCAGTAGCAAAGTAAATTTTTGCTAACATGATATTGTTGAAAAGTACCCGTGACTCAGACCAACAGATTGAATTTTGCTCTTGGCTCAGGAAGAGTGTGACCTTGGGCAGATTAGTGTGCCTCTGACTTTTTAAGATGAAGTGTCTGGTCTAGGAGACCAGAGAGGGCCTTTCAGTTTTAAATGCCTGTATTCTTTGTTTTTGGTCTTCTCTCTCAGCACCTGGGGTATGGAACAAATGATGATTCGAAGCCAGGGGGCCAGTTAAATGGCATTAGATTAGTGCTCCTCCTACCACACATGCGAAGGGATTACTAGGGAATCTTGTCAAAATGCTGAGTCAGATTCAGTGGGATTCGGGGGAGCCCAAGAATCTGCATTTCTAACAATACGTAACAATACTGTCCATTTCCAGCTCATATTTTGCATACTTGGAATAGAAAGGCTTTAAAGTTCAGTATATTTCTATCAAAATAAATCCAGAGAAGAGAATATAAGGAAGGGATGGAAGAAGTGATGACTCCATCAGCAAAAAAATTACACCATTTACAAGTCAAGTTTGGGGAATGTGAGGTAGGTTTTAAAGGCACCTTGGGGGTCAGAGGTTAAGTGGCCTAGGGTCGTGCTTTCAATTAGAGAAATAGGTTGGGGCAAAGGTAGGTTTTCAGTTGTTCATATGGAAAATAATACAATAATTAATAAATACTAATATAAGAATAAATGGTTTCATGTACTTACAACTATAAGCCTACCTTTGCCCCACCCTGTATATTAAAACTTCCCCCTGGATTCCTTATCCCTGGCCCAGAACTGTTTCTATTACATGTCATTTCTCTTCAAACTAAGCCATTTTTTTCTATGACCTATATATTTTTTCCATTTTATGTTAATGGAATCATTATATTGCTACAATAAAATGCAAATCATTTTCCTTTAAGTAATAACCATGGTGATCCTGATGCTCTTTGTGTGGGCACCATTCATCTATTTTTCACTATAATTTCAGTAATAAGTATAAAAGGATCTGGACAAAATAATTTACATGGGAATGCCAATGGAAGACCTAGCAGTGATTCATTTCACAAACTATCTTTTCTTTCCCCCATTCTCGTTCCTGAGGTCATTGATGCTCTCACAGTGAGCCACGTTATAACCCTTGCTTCCTATGTTCCTTCTTGCATGGGTTTCAATAATAATAATTAGAGCTTAAAATAAATGCATACCCTAGAATGAATGGCCTATTCTTTAGTCACCAGACTGAAGTATGATTCCAGATTCTCAATTTCTTCATTGCCATTATTATTCTGCACATCCTCTTTGTTCTCTGCAATGCTTTATCGACTCCTGTCAGGTTGAAAAGAAGCATATAAGACAGGCAGCCAATCCAGAGCCAAGAAACATGTGCTGTGCGAGTGCCACCTGGCCCTGGAGGAGCAGTGGGCTACAAGCCTGGGCACCGCTTTCTCTCTTCTTTCAGTAGATTGTACAAGTACATTAGGTTACATATTGACTTATAATAAAATCACCTTCATCCCTTTAATTTGGAAGAGCATTGGTATGAAAACCTCATTGTATTGGCCATTTTCTGGTATTCTCATGACCTCTTTCAAGTCAATTAGGTTCCAGGAAAATATTGTTTTGGTCATTAAAAACCACTATCATGATGCGTCATAGGAAGTTGCTTGGTAGTTCTCAAATACAGGTGAAGCCCTTAAGCACACATGTATTATTTAGCCAAACAACAGTGATATTAATGACGGCAATAGCATTTATTGAGATTTTACAGTATCCAGTTGTATAGTTAAATATATATCTCAATTAGTCTTCTCATTGAAACTATAAAGCAGTTACTACTCTTTTCCATCACCATTATCATATTATTATTATCATTATCCCTTGTCTTTCCATGAAAGATATTTAGCCTCAGGGAGATTAAGTAATTTATAAAAGGTCAGGCGTTTATTAGTTACAAAGCCAAGCTTGAATCTCAGCTCCAGAAATTATGCTCTTAACTTTCAAATTTGGGTTTCTTTGGCTTACAGCTAGCATCCCTCGTTCTATTAAATGCACTTCCTCATTGCAGAGGCTCCCTGCGAGCAACAGCCCTGATGTTTCTGCTCCCTGTACTAGCACCAGCACTTAGAATAGTGCCTACCACATAGGAAGGACTTAATATCTAACTGCAGAAAGAGAGAGGAGGAAGTAAAAGGAGGAAAAAGGAAGGAGGTAAGGAAGAAAGGAAACAAGAAAACATGGAAAGCCTGAAATGGCAAGTTAAATTGGTTGTTGTTTGCACTAAATGTCTTAGGAAACCACTTCTGGGCAGCCAGGAAGATGACATGATAGTGATAATGTTCGAGGAAAATCAAAATCAGCTCGGCAATACTGTAAGCAAAGCCTTGAACTCTTAGGCTTAATGCAGATAACACTCTGTGAAACCCTTACTTAAAATCTGTCTCCTTAATTGGGAACATATTTCAAAATGCTTCATGTATGATAGTGTGTATGTAAGTGTATAAACTGACATTGTGGTTAATTTACTTTCAAGGGTAGATAAATAAGTTTATATTCTCAGTAGTTGCAATCCTTCTTTTAAACTATAACTAGGATGAGAACTAAAGTTATTTTATGGAACATAAAATAATTTTATCACTTTACCATAGTAGTCTCTGCAAATGATTTTTCCTCTCTTTCATTCTTCCTTTTTTGCTTGCTTCTCTCTCTCACTCTCTCACTCTTTCTCTCTCTCATAAATGCTTCTAGTGCCAGAATATACAATGTTGAAGAAAATACTACTAACTATAGTATTTAACCATACATATTGTATTTCATTAAGTTATAATTGCTTCTCACCTTCCTGTTCTTATTCCCCCTAAACTCTCAAATTACAAGAAGCTGTCTAGGAAAAGATGATTTGGATCCACCATCACCCGAAGCAAAGGGCAGTGAATCTGTCTAAAATGCTCCAGAATGGGGAATGCTTAGAATGGGAAAAGAGCATAAAGGTTGCACACATATATAAACCCTTCCCTTGCTTATACCATTTTAAAAATATAATCTTTTGTTTGTAATTTTGCCAGAAAAGGTGATTTTGGCTTATCTTCTCTCCATCTGGTGAGTATGATTTCCAGCTGTGTTTCCATGACAAAATTCCATCACAGTAAACATGCCAGATGCTGTAAAGAGTTTAGACATAATGGAATTTGATCTCTATCAATCTTTCTTAGTGTATTTCATATGGAATTTTTAATCCCTTTCTCCTAAAAAAACATGGGATGTACTGCTCCCTGTATGTCTCCTTCCTGAGCTATTGTTGCATCACAGTTATGGGAAAAATTACTCATATTTTCATTAACAGGGATCTATTCTCAGTTTTGATTACTATACCAAGTGACAGTTGTCAGTAATAAATATATATCTAAATTAAAATTTTAAAAATCCCCAAAGTCATATGTAGTACACTGTAATTCTGAGTTACACTTTTCAGTTACTGCCACATGCAAAGACAGCCTGAGATCCTGAGATGTTGACATATATATTTTTTATTTTTTTAAATATTTTTTTCAACAGAGAAATTTTTGTACTTATTTGTATATATGCACACACACAGACACAGAAATCCCTTTGATCTCAAAGTCTCCCTTGTGTCTTCAGGGGAGTTTTGAAGTACTATTCTTAGTAGAAATATGGTTTCCAAAACTAACTCCAGAAAAAGTTTTGTTTTGTTTTTTTCTCTAACTTGTCAGTTAAGCCAAAGAGCAGTAGGGTTATTAGAAAGGGAATGGAAAGGGGTGAAGCTGTACAAGTGAACATGATTTAAGGAAAACTTACTTGGAAGTTTCATTCATTTTTTTTATTGCTGCTGTAACAATTACCACAAATTTAGTGGCTGTTCTCTTATAGTTCTGGAGGTCCAAAGTTTTAAAATCAAGCTGTCAACATGTTTGCATTCCTTCTGGAGACTAGAGGAGAATGAAGTTCCTTGTCTTTCCAGCTTTTAGAAGCCACATACTTTCCTTGGCTTATGGTTCCTTTCTCATATCGCACCATCCTCTGCTTGCATCATCACATCTTCTGTGACTAATCCTCTTGTCTCACTCTTATAGAGACCCTTGTGATTACATTGGGCCCACCCAAAGAATCTTGGCTAATCTCTCCATTTCAAGGTCTTTAATGTAACCACATGTACAAAGTCCCTTTTGTCATGCAAGGTAACATATTCACAGGTTTTGGAGAGTAGGACATGGACGCCTTTCAGGACCCATTATTCAGTCTAGCATAGAGCCCGGCACAGAGTACTGAATCTACTGACAGCATTTGCAAAGGAGACCACAGCAAGCACATGGGATTGAGAAGCCTCCTTGTCACCATGGGCCTGAGAAATCCTCTCCCAAAATATCAGGGAAAGTGGAGGGCACATTCCACTACCTTGTCCAGGAAGCACTGGTCGGGTCTGCCTAGACAAGAGTTTCCTGCCACAGCAAACTCCCAGCAGAGAAACCCCATGAAGGCCTGAGAGTTCCTACCTGCACTGGGAGACACCACTGAGGGCAGACAGAACTGACAGGAGGGACCCAACCGTGGAAGGTGTTCTGACCCACAAGGTCTCTTTTTCCCTATGTGCCTGAGACTCTTGTCTTTCACCCAAAGAAGAGAGACTGCAACAGCTGGAGAAGAAGAAGCATTGGTAAAGAGATCAACCATAAAAGGGCATCTTGCCAGGAAATGTCTTCTCCCTACTGGACCTAGGAATCCTTGTTCTACCAGAGACACACATTGGCCCTATCTGAGTAAACCTCTTAGGTTCCTTTTCAGGCAGCACCAGCAAGATACAGTGGGAACCCGTGGGCATCAGACTAAAATAACAATACAAAGGCTGTAAAAATTAAAATATTAAGGGAACCCAGAACATGAAGTAGACCAGGAGCAGTGTGTTGTAAACAAAGTGACTGCCTGGTCACATGAATGACTTAAATAGGATCCAGGTTCTCTTAAAACAATAAACAACATGTCCAGGATACAATGCAAAATGGCCTATCATATGAGGGACTAAGAAAATGACAACTTGAATGAGAAAATACAACCAACCGACATGTCATCATTGAGATGCATCAGTTGTTGAAATTATCTGATGAGGACTTTAAAGCAACCGTAATACAAATCCTGAACAATCTATTACAAATCCTCTGGTAACAAATAAAAAAAATAGAAAATATTATCTAAAACATAGGTGTTATTTAAAAACAAGAACAAAATATAAATTATAAGAAGAAAAAATACAGTACTAGAAATTAAAAACTCAATGTGTAGGCTCAGTAATGGAGTAGAGATAATTGAGGGTAAAAGTCAGTGAACATGAGATCCAAGATGGTGGAGGAGTAAGTGAAACCTACACTGACCTACTCCCAGGACCTCCCAGGACTACAACTAAATTGTAGAGAAAGCATCCTGAATAACCAACTGAACACTAGCTGAAGAGAAAATTTTAACCACAGCTAAAATTCCCGAGGGATAGTTCAGCGAGTTGGGGACTCCCCCTGAGAAGTATGGGGTCTAAACCCCCAGTTAGGCTCTTCATCCTGCAGCACCAGAGCCAGAAAGGAACCCAGATAACATTCGGCTGTGAGAAGTAGCAGGGTTTCTGCCTGCCAGGGGAAGTTGGCTGGAGTCGCAGAGAGCCTCTTAAAAAGCCAATGCACAAAATATTGCTTGCAGCCACTTACCCTGGGCTCCGGCAGAGGGAGGACAGAGTGGACTAGAGACACCTGAGGAAAGCCTGGGGTTGGTGGCTCTGGGGAAAGAACTGAAGGAACAGTAACCAGGATCCTTGTGCTGTCACTCCCCACACTGCAGAAACCGCCTTTCTCAGGCCGACCACTGCTCTCCGAGGGTCATCAGCCCTAGGGGAAGCAATAACCCCGCCCACAGTGATTACGCTGCCCCACCCTGTGGTACCTAAACTGTGCTGCTGATTACAACTGGAGGCTGTGTCATTAATTAGTTTTACAACTAAGGCAGAAATTACAAAGAAGCAGGCAAAATGGGAAGACCAAGAAACAGACCAAGAAATGAAAGAACAAGAGAACTCTGAAGAAGAACTAGATGAAATGAAGGCAGCAGTTTAACAGACAGAGACTTTAGAGTAATGATTATAAAGATACTTAAAAGCATGAAAAAAAAGACATAGAAACCATAAAAAAGGAGCAGTCAGAAATAAAGAACGCAATATCTGAAATAAATAATATACTGGGCTGAATAAACAGTAGGTTAGATGAAGCAGAGAATCAAATCAGTGATTTGGAAGACAAAGTATAAAAAAAAACACCCAGGCAATGCAGTAAAAAAAATATATATATATATTTTAATGTAATATATGTATTTTATATATATTATATATTATACATATTTATATAATATATAAATTATGTATTATATTTTATATATCATAAATAACATATTATACATATTTTATATAACACATAATATGTATTATATAATATATAATTATATATTTTATATAATATATAATATATGTTATATGTAATAAATAAATAATATACATATTATATATTTTTTTTTAAATGAGGAGAGCTTAAGAAACATTTTGGACAACATCAAGCAGAACAACATCCACATCATGGGAGTACTAGGAGGAGAAGAGAGCAAGCAAGCAATTGAGAACCTATTTGAAGAAATAATGACCAAAAACTTCCCTGATCTGGTGAAGGAAACAGACACACAAGTCCAAGAAGCTCAGAGATTCCCAAACAATTTGGACCCAAAGAGGCCTACAACAACACACATCATAATTAAAATGACAAGGCTTAAAGACAAGGAGAACATCCTAAAAGCCATGAGAGAAAAGCAGGTAGTTACATACAAGGGAGCACAAATTACACTTCCATCTAACTTCTCAACAGAAATATTTAAGGCCAGTTGGGGTTGGCATGAAATATTCAAAGTGATAAAAAGCAAGGACACACAACCAAGGCTACTTTACCCAGCAAGGCTATCATTTAAAGTCGAAGGAGAGATAAGGAGATTATCAAAGAAGAAAAAGCTAAAGGAGTTTGTTAACTTCAAACCAGTACTGCAACGTATGTTAAAGGGCTTGCTTTAAGAAGAAGAAGAAAAAGAGAAAGAAAAAAACAGAGGAAAATAGTCTAACAATAAAAGGACACTAAATACATATCTATTAATAATCACTTTAAATGTAAATGTCTTAAATGGACCAACCAAAAGACATAGGGTATCTAAATGGATAAGAAAATGAGACTCATATATACCCTGCCTCCAAGAGACCTGTTCAGATTGAAAGATACACACAGAGTATAAATAAAGTGATGGGAAAAGATATTTCATGCAAATAGAAAGGAAAAAGAAAAAAACCTGGGGTAGCAATACTTGTATCTGATAAAATAGACTTGAAATCCCAGGCTATCATAAGAGACAAGGATACTGCATAATGATAAAGGGAACAATCCAACAAGAGGAAATAATCCCAGTAATCATTTGCACACCCAACATAGCAGCACCTAAATATGTAAAGCAAATCTTAATGGTCATAAGGGAGAGATCAACAGAAATATAGCTATACTAGGGGATTTTAACACTTCATTGACTTCAATGGATAGATCTTCCAGACAGAAAATCAACAAGGTGACAGTGGCCTTAAATGATACACTAGATCAAATGGATTTAATTGATATCTTCAGATCATTTTACCCCAAAGCAGAAGTCTATAAATACTATATACTTTTCAAGTACACGTAGAATGTTTTCTAGGGTAGAGCACATTTGAGAACACAAAACAAGTCTTAATAAATTCAAGGAGATTGAAATCATATCAAGCATCTTTTCTTACCACAATGCTATGAAACTAGATATCAACCACAAAAGGAACACTGAAAAATACACAGACATGGAAGCTAAGTAACATGTCATTAAACAATGAATGGGTCAACAATAAGGTCAAGGGAAAAATCAAAAGATACTTTGAAACAAATGAAAATGAGGACACAACAATCCAAAATCTGTGGGACACTGGGAAAGCAATCCAAAGAGGCAAATTCATCACATTACAGGTCTATCTAAAAATAAATAAATAAATAAATACATACATAAATAAATAAATACATAAATAAATAAAAGCTCAAATAAACAATCTAACTTCACACTTAAAAGGAACTTGAAAAGGAATAACAAACAAATCCCAAAGTGAATAGACAAAAAAGAAATAATAAAGATCAGAGCAGAAATAGATGAAATAGGGTCTGAAAAAATGATACAAAAGATCAATGAATCTAAGAGCTGGTTCTTTGAAAAGGTAAACAAGATTGACAAACCTTTAACCAGACTTATCAAGAAAAAATGAGAAAGGACCCAAATAAATAAAATCAGAAATGAAAGAGGAGAAATAACACCTGACACCAAACAAATACAAAGGATTATAAGAAAATATGAACAACTATATGCCAAGAGACTGGACAACCTGGATGAGATGGATAAATTCCTAGAAACATACAATCTTCCAAAACTAAGTCAGGAAGAATCAGAGGGTCTGAATAGACAGATTACACCTAGTGAAATAGAAGCAGTAGTCAAAAAACTCCCCCAAAACAAAAGCCCTGGATTGGATGGCTTCACTGGTGAATTTTATCAAGCATTTCAATAAGAACTAACAACACTTTTTCTCAAGCTTTACATAAAATTCAAGAGGAAGGAAAGCTCACAAACTCATTTTGCAAGGCCAGCATTATCCTAATTCCAAAACCACGTAAAGACACTACAAAAAAAGAAAATTATAGGCGAATATCCCTGATGAACATAGATGCTAAAATCCTCAACAAAATGTTAGCAAACTGAATAGAGAAATGCAACAAAAAAATCATACACCACGCTCGTGTAGGATTTATTCTAGGGATGCAAGGTTGGTACAACATTCCCAAATTAATGTGATTCACCACATAAATAAAATGAAAGATAAAAACCACATGATCATATCAACAGATGCAGAAAAAGCACTTGATAAAATCCAGCATCCATTTATGATTAAAAAAACCCAACTCTCATCAAAGTGGGATTAGAGGGAACATACCTAAACATAAAAAAGGCCATATATGACAAACCCACTGCCAGCATCATACTGAATGGACAAAAACTACAAATGTTCCCCTTAAAACTGGGAGTGAGACAGGGATATCTGCTTTCACCTCTTTTATTCAGCATAGTACTGGAAGTCCTAGCCACAGCAATCAGATATGAAGACAAATAGAAAGCATCCAAATTGGGAAGGAAGAAGTAAAACTGTCTTTATTTGCAGATGACATGATACTGTACATGGAGAACCCCAAATATTCCACCAAGAAACTACTAGAACTGATAAATGAATTCAGCAAAGTAGCAGGATACAAAATTCATATCCAGAAATCAATTGTATTTTATATGCCAATATTGAACTAACAGAAAGGAACATTAAGAAAACAATCCTATTCACAGTTGCTACAAAAAGAATAAAATACCTAGGAATAAACCTAACCAAGGATGTAAAAGGTCTGTACTCAGAAAATTATGACACCAAAGAAAGAAATTGAAGAAGATACTAATAAGTGGAAGCACGTACCATGTTCATGAATAAGGTGAATTAATATTATTAAAATGTCCATACTACTCAAAGCAATCTATAAATTCAATGCAATTCCTGTCAAGATTCCAATGATGTATTTCACAGAACTAAAACAAATATTTCAAAAATTTATATGGAAGCACAAAAGACCATGCATAGCAACAGTGATCTTGAGAAAGAAGAACAAAGTTGGAGGGATCATAATACATGATATCAAACTGTACTATAAGGCCATAGTAATCAAAACAGCATGGTGCTGGCATAAAAACAGACACATAGATCAGTGTAACAGAATAGAAACACCAGAAATAAACCCACACCTTTGTAGTCAATTATTATTCAACAGAGGAAGCAAGCACATACAATAGGCTAAAGATAGTTTATTCAATAAATGGTGTTAGGGAAATTGGACAGATACATGCAGAAAAATGAAACTAGCCCACCTTCTTACAACCCATACAAGAATAAATTGAAAATGGATCAAAGACTTTAATGTTAGACCTGAAACCATAAAAATCATAGAAGAAAACATAGGGAGCAAAATCTCAGATATTGCCCAAAGCATTATTTTATCAGATATATCTCCACAGGCAAGGGAAACAAAATAATAAAATGAACAAATGGGACTACATCAAACTAAAAAGTTTTTTCACATGCAGCAAAGGAAATCATCAACACAATAAAAAGACAACCCACAAAATGGGAGAACATATTCACTGATACCTCTGATAAGGGGTTAATATTCAAAATTTAGAAAGAACTTACAAAACTCAATACCAAAAAAACAAACAACCCAATTAAAAAATGGGCAAAGGACTTGAATAGATACTTCTCAAAAGAGGACATACAGATGGCCAATAGACATATGAAAAGATGCTCAACATCACTAATCAGAGAAATGCAAATTCAAACCACAATGAGACATCATCTCACAACCATCAGAATGGTTATTATCATTAAATCAACAAACATCAAGTGCTGGCATAGATGTCCAGAAAAGGGAACACTTTTGCACTGTTGGTGGGAAGGTAGATTTATACAGCCACTGTGGAAAGCAGTATGGAGACACCCCAAGGAAAACTGATTGTCGCCCAGAGCCTCCAGAAGGAATGCAGTCATGACATCATTTTGATCTTAGCCCAGCAAAACCCATTTTGGACTCTGACATGCAAAATGACCCAATACTAAATCTGTGTTGCATCTGACCACTAAGCATGTGGTCATTTGTTCACCATCAATAGGAAATTAATATACTGGATAAAGTGCATCTATTCCTATACTGGCCCTCTGTATTATTCCTTACAACTTCATGTAACTATAATTATCTAAGTAAAATTTTCAATTAAAATAGTATGAATCTGATGTCTGATATGAATAATGCTGACTTGAGTTGTCTTGAAACATGAAACTAAGACAGAAAGATAATGAAGGGGGAGCAAATAAAATTCCTCTCTTGTTTGGTAAGACTTATGATAATATCTGACCTTTTCTTCTTGAAAGAAATAATTATTTATTGTTGGCATTTGTAAGTCTCCTTTTCTCTACTTCTTGCTTTCTTCCATCTAGCACAGTAAGTATAGTAATAAAATATTGGGTCTGCGATTCAAATGCCTCAGTTAATATTCCAGCATCATTCAAGGGCTGTGAAATCTTGACCAAGTTTTATATTTTTCCACTGTAAATTAGAAATAGTTATAGTACCTCCTTCAAAGGGCAGTTGTAAATAATTATTTCTGGGAACATTGTTGTGGTATATCGGAACCCAGTTCTGTGTATATTCCTAAATTCTCCAAGACCTCTTAGTCACTCCTTTTTCCTCTAACCCCTCATCTTCCAACATTTATCTATTATTGTAGTAAAAGGCCTTTTAAATGGATCTTAATAACCTGCCTCCTGATATCCATACCTTTTGTAGCCCCCTGCCCTAGGGTACTTACCAAAGTTAGTGGCATGGTTTTATTAAAGAGAATATATCAAAATAATGGATATCACCTCAAATGTTAGGTGACAAGAAATCTCATGGCTTAAATTTTGGGTGCCCTGTCTCTGGGTCTTCTCACCTGCTCATGCTGATAAAGCAAGGTGCCATGATATATGAACTGCCCTGTGAGGAGCCCATAGGGCATAGAACTGAGGGCAGTCACCTAGAGAGCAAATTCCAACAAAGATCCTTTCTTCTCTGCTGTTGTTGCCTCAGCACTGATACCGCTCAACAAGGTCTCCTCTGAAAATGCAAATGTCCACCAGTATTGGTGACATATTGGAAAACCAGAAGCCAATGACTACTTGAAACTCAGTCCAAAAGTCTATAGGGAAATGAATCCTGCCAAAAATCATGTAAATGAGCATGGAAGGAGTTCTTCCCCACTGGAGCCTTAGGATGAGACAATGGCCATGGCCAACTCCTTGACTGCAACTTGCAGGAGATCCTCAGCCAGAAGACTCAGCTGAACCATGTTGAGATCCCTGACCTACACACACTGTAAGATAGTACATGTTGTTGTTTTAATTTATGACATCCTGGGGGTAATTTGTTAAGCAGCAATAGGTAAATAATATGACCACCACCTTTATAGTATTCATGGGCATTAAAGAAGAAAACAGTAGCAAAACCAGACAGTTACTTTCTTCACACAACAGAGAGAAATGGTCTGAATGAGTCACCTCTCATCCTATCTAGAAGCTAGAAGTGTCAAAAGTCTAAATAAACATTTATGGTTAAGTGGCATGAATATGTGATTAAATCCCTGATAAAACAGCCAGAAGTGTTTTTATAAGAAACTATTAATTAACTAAGATTACTCTATCTCTAATGGAATTTCAGTCAGAGCAACAAGATAAGATATGTTAGGTAAGATTGATGACTGTGAAGGATTTGGTGAATAAATAGGTAGACTGCTCAATATTCTCAGATCTGTCCAGAACAAGCCTCTTTTTAATCAGTCTTCTTCACATTCTCTACTTTTTATTTTCTTCTGAAACCACAGATTTTCTCAGAAGAGAAATTAGTTTTCCTTATGTGTGACAGTTGTGTTTGTATGGGGTGTGGGATATGAGACGTTCCTGAAGCAAGAAAAATGGTTGCCATATTTGTGTGATAAATACTGAAGTTCCATATTTTCTTAGTGTTATAAAAATAGGAATTCTTTTATCTCTTGCTATATAAAGAAATTTGCTACTGAAATACCTCTTGGCATTTGCTATAGGCATATACTCCTTCACCAATACAATGTACACCTTCAAAATAAGGTGACCTTTTTCAGATGTCTCAATTATTGTGATTCTGTGTCCTGACCATTCTTTTCTCCCAGGGACCCGAAAGACT
The DNA here is from genome assembly GCA_004026545.1 of Mormoops blainvillei. Taxonomy (NCBI): domain Eukaryota; kingdom Metazoa; phylum Chordata; class Mammalia; order Chiroptera; family Mormoopidae; genus Mormoops; species Mormoops blainvillei. The sequence goes on from PVJD01009043.1 coordinate 61,547, forward strand.
TAAGTATGAGAGCCAGACAAGGACTCACGTTATTCAGTGCAGTTTATATTGTTAACTACTTCCTTGCTGAAAAAAACATCTTACAAAAAGGAAAATAATGCTACTCTACCGATGATCCTTCTTTTTTCTCTGTTGTTCTTGTTGTAGAACTGGTTTAACTCAACAAGGTCTCCTGTGAAAATAATAGTGCTTACAGTGCAGCAGATGTCCCTGACTTCAAAGACAGAGGTAGAGATTTTGAAGCAGTCAAACCTAATCATAATTTGAGTTACCATTTAGGTGTGACTCTATGTCAATGGCAAGAAATGTGTAGGCAACCAAAGGCAGCCGTTGGTTGGTCTTCTTCCCACATCTATTCTCAGTGTTTCCTTACACTGCAGGCAAGTCCCAGCCTCTCACTCTTCCCTTCTTGATGTAATGTGTTTGTGGCCTGTGCCACTGGATATGGTCATGAAATTTTGTGGCTGAAAAAAAAGAATGTCTAAGGAGAGATAGGCTGTTTCTTAGCATTTGTAAGACTACCCAAAACAGATAAATACAAACAACATGAAACAGCAAACTCAGTACTAGGTCAATTTAGTAATAAAAGACCTCTGTAAAATACCTCCTATGGCCAAGGCTTAGAACTGACACATTGTCTTTTTTACCCATAACCACTGGCTAAAGCAGATCACAGAGAGAAGATAATCTGAACAATGAAAATGGAGAACATAAGCAAAAACTCACTTTTCCTCTATTTTAGGTGTATGGGAATTTGAAATATTTATACAATTGTATCTACTATTCACTGCCCACTTACAGGAACCATAGAGAAAGAAGGAAAAAATGGCCGGAGTGACCAAATGAGATTTGAAATTGTCTACCAATTTTATTTACATGTTGTCGCAGATAGAATAGACTGCTTTCTCAAACTCACAAGTCTGATATCAGCCTAATTTGGTAGAGAAATTTTTTAATTTTTTAATTTACTTTCAGTGCATAGTTTTTACATAGGAGGATCTGAGGTCTTGTTTGAAGAAATACTTTCATTAAATGTATTCTATTACACATATAAATGGTATATCAATGCTATTATGAAGTTTACTGCAATATAATGCCAGTTAACTTTGTTATAGGCATTTTGTCAATAAAATTAAACTAATGAAAAGGAAAACAGATTCAATGTAAGTTATTGAAAATTATTTTTAAAACAGTGTTAGCTTCTCCTAATTTAATGTTACCACTGTCATCATATTAACCTTAATGACATAATTATACATGAAGTGTTTGGAGAATCCCATGAGCTCTTAGCAATGTGTATTATGTTGCAGTCAAAGATATTTATCGATTTAGATCAGTGGACTGGTGAAGCATATTTAACATAATAGTCTCTATAAAATATTTTATAAATTGACTAATAAATTTGTCACCATTTTAATACCATACTAATATAATATAATTAGCATTAATGCCATACACCACATTACTATGTAATGTATTTCATACTTTCTCTTCCTATTAAAAAAATCGTAGAACCATCAATTCCTTCTCTTCCAGACAGCCTGGGTGCAATCCAGTTCCAGTTTAAATGGCACAGTGTGAAAACCAGGATTCTTGGTCATCATGGAGGAGAAGAGAGAGGGAACAGTTATCCCAGATCCTTCTCAATTTTCTCCTTTTTCTAGCTTCATTTCACAACATATAAAAGGAATCCAAATAACATCTGTCTAAAGAATAAGTCCAATGGTTTCCTCTTACTTTCTAATTTATTTGACTGCTGTTTATCATTTAACCCTACCGACCATTTTAGCAGACACTCTTGATCCTAACTAAAACCTTCCCTTGTTTCAAACATACTTTTTGTCAGAATCCCAATTTAGTTAATTTCTGATAGACCTTGTCATCTGGAAAGATGATGGATCTTTATCGAGTTTAAGTGATTCATAGGTGAAACCTATTCTCCTTACCACTGATTGGCTTGGGTAATAAGCATTTGACTATGTCATGGCCAATGAGCAGTGAAACAAATTGAATGTGGGCAGCAAGGGGTGTTGTATCTAGAGAAGACCTTCTGTGAATAACAAGAGACATACATGAAACACCTTTTTTCTTCAGGGCATCACCATGTCTATATGTTACATATGGAGCATCTGAAATGCACTCTAATATGCTAATGACAGCAGAGCAGAAATTTTGCAGAATTCATACCATTTTAAAGCTATTTAAATAACCAATCAATTATCAAACTGACCTATCTGCAATTTCTGTAAAGCTTATTATGATTAAATTAGACTTGATTAAACTTGAATTTCTTCTTTCTCATAGTCTGATGTATAACCATACACTTTTCCAAACTCTCCATTTTCCAGATTTATATGGCAGAGTTTGCTTGGCCTTTCTAATTCTTTGGTTACTGCTTTTCTCTGTGCATCTGGTTGGTTGTCGTAGGCTTTCCCCAAGGTTTTCTTCTTGGTCCACTTCTTTTCTACAGGGTGTTCTTGATGACTTCATTGATCTCACAGCTCTAAATAAATCTTTTCTAAAGCTTTGACTTCTCAACTTAGCTTCAGGCTCAATTTTCTACTTCTTATAAAACACTTTTGCTTGGGGTTTTCATAGATTTCCTCAAAAACATCAGTTCCTGCAAGTACTCAAGATCTTTCCAACCTCTCACTGTTTCTCCTCTGGTCTTAGAGAATGGCCTCCTGGCTTTGCTGGCTTAAAACTTTATCATCTTTGGTTCCTTCTTCTTTCTCTGTTCACTCTCTTCCAGAATGAGCCACACAATCCTGATAGCTTACCTAAAAAATATTTTCTGAACCTATCTCTTCATTTTTATTCTGCCACTACCCTTAAATGGGTGTTACAGATTTACAGAGCATCTGGGGTAGAGGTACAATATAGTCTGAGATAAGTTTACTTTTCTTGCCTTTGAAATTTAACTTGATTTTTTCTGATTTTTTTTAAGATCATGAAGTATTGTGAAGACTCTCTAATAGTTTTCCTAGATTTGAATTACCTTTTGTTTTTCATACTTGAAATGTTTTACATCCTGAATCATAAAATGCATATCTCTTCATCAATTCCATGTTATTGTTTAATATTTGCTCTTCAGATTCTGAAGCGATTTTATTATTTTCCTTCTGAACAAGATAGCACTTGACATTTTTCCATTTTTGCATACCACGGTATGAGTGTCCACTTAACATTTTTATCACAATAATTGCATTTTATTTAACTGCAATTATTATAAGCTAACTGCAGTAAATTTATACAAATCTACGAGAAATAGAAATGTGGTATTCAGAGTCACAAAAGCAATATCTGTACTGGCAGTGCTCAAAATATTTATGTATGTTAACACATCTTACTATCGCAACAGCCTTTTGTCTGCTTTTATTATTACCTCTGTTTTATAAATAAAGCCAATGTGGCACATGGGGTGAAATAACTTGTCTTTGGTCTTACCACTCCTAACTGGTAGAATCAGCATTTGAAAATAGGTTGCAGTATTTATTGGTTATGCAGACTACATGCAGTGGTCACACACAGCACTGTTCCAATGTGTTTCTCTTTCAGGGTTCTCAGATATTTCTTTGTGAACTAAAAGAAATAATTTAGGAACCAGAATTCAATTTTATTTAATTCAAAAAAAGTAAAAAAATGAATGCATAGCAGTGGGCAAAGGAAGAGGTTTGCAGAGAAATTAGCTCAATAAAAATAAATAAAATTAAAATCTGCTTCTAAAATGAGTAAAAGAGATTACACCAATTAATATGTAGTTTTGTCTTTAATAGCATCTTAGGAAGTTTTGTACTATGATTCAACTAGATCAAGTAAAGAATACATTTTAGTATCTTTATATCTAAAATGTAAACATCATTGTGAAGTAAAATTGAGCTGTAATTTTAAGCTTATTAAAAGTCTGGGCATTGCTAAATCTGTTAAGTGATGTTAATGTGACGCTACCTCCTGCTTTGAAAATGCAAATTTATTTTTCTCCTTGGAGAAGCCTGAATGGTAGCCCCAGTGGACCTTTACAGAATTTTTAGAAGATCAGGCACTTTCACTTCTTCCATTCACGATAAGAAAGGTGGTAAGCTGACAGAAACAATTTCTTTTTATTTACTGGCCATTACAGTTGTAAAATACTGCAGACATGAGCCAACATAAATCAGTTCTCCTCAGCTAGATGTGCCTTCAGAGAGGCTTTCTGCCAAGGTTTCTTCACCTCGGCCATATCTCTCTGGAGTATTCTTGTTCCATCGTTGGCAGCCCTTCTGAATTTATTTTGTTCTTAATTCCGAATAATCCTCAATCAGAAGACAAATAGACAGAGGCTCAGAACTTTATAGTCGAAAGAGACTTTGGGGTTATATCAGTTTAATCATCTAAATATATCAGGATTCTTTCTGCTGCAAGCAATAGAAAACATGACTCAGACTCACTCACAAAGGGAATAATGGTCCCTATAAATTAATAGTCTGAAAATAAGTCAAGTTTCAGGTAAGGCTTGATCTAGTGGTTCAAAAATCTCATTAAGGATTGAATCACTTCACAACAGCCCCTCTTTATTTGTACAATTAATTGTACAATATGTGCTTCATTGTCAGGTTCTTCGAGGTCCCCATCACAAGGAGATAGAATGCATTGATTTACTTTAGGTCTGTAGTCAATCAGAGTCCACCCCTCTATTTGTCAGAATAGGGAATCCCACCCAAATTAGATGGCTTCTCTACAAATGGAGACTCACAATGCCGAAAGAAGTGGAAAAAGTGGATCCTGGGAAAGAAGCCAACAGATATTTATATTACCAACCTCATTATTTTACAGATAAGAGGTTTCTGAGCTGCAAGATATGAAACCACCTATTCTACAACTAAATTTATATGACCAGAAATAAATGTTAATTTTATTAAACCTGTGAGATATCAGGGTTTATTCCTAACAGTGGGAAAAATGCAAATTTTTGTCCATTCGTTTATCGTTTTAGCATTTATTTTGAGTTTCAGTCATTGAACTAAGGCTCTGGAGGACTCATCTTTGGCTCTTATCCTCATTGGTTTTTAGATTCCTGAGTAACTAAGGTTTCTGCTCAGTAAAATGGGGACAATGACTAACACATACACTGATGAAAGAATGAAAGAAATTATTTACTGATTAATTAGATAGTGCATGCTGACTACCTACTTCTTGAGGTAATACAAGAAAGGTTTTTGTTTGTT